>JASDQU010244528.1:134115-174057 GCA_032191745.1 Picea mariana
TTGATAACATCCATGTTATTTCCTACCAACAACATGTCATCAACATACAACACTACATAAATGAAGTGATTACCAACCTGCTTGGAATATACATAGTGATCAACCCTGCTTCTCAAAAATCCCAACCCAAGGATGTATGTGTCAAACTATTGGTACCACATATTAGGTGATTGCTTCAGACCATATAGTGACTTTTTTAGATTACATACCAACTTTTTATTTCCCTTCACTACAAATCCTTCTGGTTGCTTCATGTAGATTTCTTCTTCCAGATCCCCATGTAGGAATGTTGTCTTCACATCCATCTGTTCCACTTCAAGATCAAAAGAAACAACAATAGATAAACGGAATCTAATAGAAGTTAACTTAGCAACAAGAGAAAAAATCTCACCAAAGTCAATTCCTTCTACCTGGGAATAAACTTTTACTACTAACCAAGCTTTATATTTCTCCACTTTGCCTTCTGCATTAAACTTCTTCTTAAACAACCATTTTCTACCAACATATTTTCTTCCAGCTGGAAACTCAACTATATCCCATGCCTCATTCTTATCCAAGGCATCCATTTCTTCAACCATGGCCTTCTTCCATAGTTTACTATCCTCTGAATTCACTGCTTCCCTGACAGTTCTGGGATCATCATCAGTAATAGATAAAGAAAAATTGGAATGGAAATTAGGTGGACTATACCTTTATGGTTTCCTTCTTCCTCTCACTAATCTCCTCAATACTAGGGTATGAGGTTCTTCTTCTTCTTCTTCTGCTTCATCTTCTTCAGATGATTCGGATTTTGCATCATCCAACTCCAACTCTATTTTCTCAGGTTCTTCTGGCCTTTGTAGGAATTCCTGTTTGGAAACATCTTTTACCTCTCTGAAGACAACATCTCGACTGTAAACAGTCTTCTTGGTTTCTGGGTTCCAAAGCTTATAACCTTTCACACCATCTTTATAACCAATAACAATACACTTTTCAGCCTTTTTATCCAGCTTACTCCTATTTTCCTTTGGAACATGTACATAAGCATCACAACCAAACACTCTAAGATGTTGAAGAGAGGGTTTCTTTTCAGTCCATACATTGTGTGGAGTTTTATCATCCAACGATGATGAAGGTGATCAATTGACCAGGTAACATGTTGTACCCACTGCCTCTGCCTAGAATTCCTGTCCTAACTTAGCACCGCTGAGCATGCTCCTTTCTTTTTCCATCAGTGTCCTGTTCATCCTTTCTGCAACTCCAGTATGTTGAGGAGTGTATGGAGTAGTCTTCTTCCTTGCTATACCACACTTCTTACAGAATTCTTCGAATTCATTTCCGCAGAATTCTCCACCATTATCTGTTTTCAATACCTTTATTTTCTTCTCTGTCTGATTTTCTACCAGAGCCTTAAACTCTTTAAATTTATCAAATACCTCATATTTCTTTATAAGAGAATAAATCCATGTGTACCTTGAGAAATCATCTATGAATGAAACATAATACACAAACTTACCTAGAACAAGCACAGGTCCAAACACATCATTGTGTATCAATTCTAAGATCCCCTTTTCTCTTGTAGCACCAGATGGAAATCTTACTCGATTCTGTTTACCATTTATGCAATGTTCACAGAAATCAAAATCCAGAGTGCAATTAGACATACCTTCAACCATGGCTTTACCATGTAGTGTTCGAAGGCCCTTTTCTCCAATATGCCCCAGTCTTTGATGCCACAACATGGCCTTCTTTTCAGGGACGATATTGGTCTTGTCTTCTTTATTTGTCTGCTTAAGGAGAACATAACTATTACATCCATTAGTATAAGTGCTTCCCAATAACTTGTACAGAGTTCCACACTGAACTCCCCTCATCAACACCATTGCTCCTCGTACCATCTTGCAAGTGTTCTTTCCAAATAAAGTATCCATTCCTGCATCATCCAACTTGCTTACAGATATTAGGCTCCTGGAAAGTTTTGGAATGTGCAGAACCCCAGGGAGAGTTATAATCCTTCCATCTTTTAGCAACAACTTAACCCTTCCATGTCCCATGATTTTGGTTGTCGAGTCACTCCTCGGAATACATCACCACCATCGTATTTTTCATATTCAGAGAACCACTCCCTGTGAGGAGTCATATGGTATGATAGACTGGAGTCAATCAACCATACATCACGGTCTGCATGTGTAGCTGTAGATGCTAGGTAAACATCACCTCCTTTTTCAATGGAGGTTTTTGCCTCTATGGAAGAGGTACTATCAGATCCCTTTGGTTTATCAACCTTTTTAGACTTGCAATCTTTCTTATAATGCCCTGTTTTACCACACTTCCAACATTTCCTCAAAGATTTTCCTGGAGACTTAGATCTACCTGTAGATTTAGATCTCCCCCTCGAAGACTTACCAGGATTCCTGTCTTGAGTACGACCTCTTACAAATAAAGCATTTGTGCTATGACCATCCATGTTTTTCTGCCTCATCTCTTCAGATAACAAGGATGCAACTACATCCTCATACTTCAATGTAGATTGAGTGGTACTACCAATTGCTACAACCAGATTATCCCAAGATTCTGGCAAAGAACATAAGAAAGTAATACACTTATCCTCTTTTGCAATTGTAATATTAATAGAGACAAGTTGACTTACTAGAGTATTAAAGGAATTTAGATGTTCTGTCACAGAATCTCCATCTTCCATCCTAAGATGATACACATTCTTTCGAAGAAACAACTTGTTTACTAGGGACTTTGATTGATACAAATTCCCCAACTTATCCCATAGTTCCTTGGTTGTAGATTCTCCCGAGACATTCAACAACACAGAATTTTCCAGGCAGAGTCGAATAGTACTCCTTGATCTTCTATCCAACTTCTCCCAATCTTCCTTTGACATACCAGTAGGTGGTGTACTAGTAGTTTGTGTACTAGTAGGTTGTGTAGCAATAATTTGTGTGCCAGTAGGCTGCGTACCAGTAAGCCGTGTACCAGGATCCATAGCGATCCATTGTTCTTTGTCTACAAGAAGGTCCTCCATATTGATCTTCCATAGCTCAAAGTTTTTACTATTGAACTTCTCTGTCTTGATTCTAGAAGAGCTCACCATTCCTCTTCATACACTCGAATAACCACTGCAAAATCTCCCACTAAACCCAGGTTTATCACAAACCCAAGATAAACTTGATCTATCAAGACTGAGCCAAACCCTCAGCAACAAAGGCGTCCCTCTGAAGCCAAAAAACAAGCTTTGATACCACATGTAAGTTTTAAACCTGTGAAGTAAAGCAATGCATATAGATTCTTAAGTAAAACAAAAATTAATCTATGGCTCATTCACATAGTACACATAGATTTATATCGAAAACCCTCAACCAAGAAAAATCTTTCTTATATTCATTATATTGAATTTCACCATTCACCATACAATATATACAATGTTTTTAGGTATTCCGTAGATACCAAAACCTTAATCCCTTAATCCCTTAATCCATGATTAATTTATAAAACCGCTAAAAATAGAAAAATCTGCTAAAAATAACAAAAACTGCCCCCAAAAACAATTTGAGGCGCTGCCCCGAATGCTACGCGTAACCAGGGGGGGGGCATACCTAGCCCCCTCGGGACCCCCCTAGGAAACACCCGGCACACACGACACAAAAAACACTACTAGAGGGATCACGAGACGCAATTGTCGAATCTGACGCGCCCACACACACACATGCAAATAATATAACACATACTCAACACTCTTTTGGAATTGTATCCCCCCAACATTACCGTCCCACTTGTATTGTAGCTAGTGATGCATTTTTTTTATTAATAATTCCAATGTATAATTTATACAGCTTGGCCCTTATCCATATTGACCAATACATGCTCTCTTTCCAAAAACATACTAGCTCACCAACCCAGATCATATTTTCATAATTATAGTACAATTTACATGGATTAAAACTTGGAATGTTACAAATGTGTCCAGGCATGTTAAGTCTCATGTGTTTCTTTATTCCATATCCACTCCTTAATATGGATATGTCATGGTCTCCCCCTATAGGTTCATCACTTGATTTACCTAATAGGTTCCCATGATAAATGAATGCTAAACTCCTCCCTATCTTAATTGCTACTCTATGGTTAAAGTGACATATGCATAGAACAAATGAATGCCTAGTTTGCACAATATATATATTATTTTCGAAATGTGTATATGAAATATCACATGCCTTCTTCAAGGAGTGGGGGGTGGAATCCCAAGAAAGAGATAGGCGTAGAGTCTTAGTTTCAAACTACCTTTAGTCTCTTTCACTATCTAGAGATCTTATTTGACTTTGTAAGTGAGAGACAATGCATGGTACACTCTTCAACGATTTCTTTTAACTCTTTATTAGTGAGTACAACCCGTACGACTATCGTATGAATGTGTATGGCCCAGGAAAAGGGTTTTAGTGATTACCAATGGTCCAAGGGATGCGTATGGATAAAGGGAAAGGCAACATGTCCAAAAATAGGTGAATCCATCCAAAGGATAACCTTCTACCTAGCTTCAAAGATAAATTCACTCAACATTCATAAAATTATTAAAATCCTAATTTAGAAACTTCCTACTGAAATGAAACGACTCCATAATGGTAGGCATTGATATCCAATTCAGAAGGAAATGGATGGAGGTAAATCCATGGTTTTTTCATTGATAAAAGATGTATGTATAATGCAATTTAGCAGTGAAAAATCAAATGAATTACTCTTGAGACCATTAATGAAATTACAAGCTGCAATTTGAATGTAAGGAAGAAAATCATATATATAATTAATCTACAAATACATATTATTTGCAAAACCATTTATGTCATAATGGATACAATGTTTACTCTGAAAACTCAAATGGGAAAACTAACTTCGAATGAGGCTTAGTCTTTTCATTTCATCAATTTTTGGTACAATTCTATTCATGCTCTCGTCCTTGGCCAAAATATTCCTTGAAAATGAAAGTGAAAGAAGAAATCAAGAGATCTATGGGGTAAGGGGAAGGCCAAAAATTAGAACCCTTCATTTTCCCTTCCTCAACCTTTTTCTCCTCTTCTATTCTATTTTTTCTTTTTATTTAATCTTTTTCCTCTCACATTTTCTTTATTTTACAATGTTTTGCAATCTTCATAAATTTTTAAGATAATATTGTAGGTACTAAGTCTTACAACCATTTATCAGTTAGAATCCAATTTAGATCATATAACTTGCTTAAAATTTTATGTTGTGCTAAATTTAATATACCCATACACTAAAATAATTCTCTTGGAATGGATATTAAAAAGAAAAGTAATATAACAAAGGGAAACATTTCCCATCTCATAAACTTTAAATTATAATAATCAACGTGAATCATTTAAAGGAAAAGTACTATAACAAAGGGAAAAATTTCCCATCTCATAAACTTTAAATTATAATAATCTACGTGAATCATTTAGAATACTTTAATTTTAGTCTATTAATATTAATCAAGTGTAGGATGGTCTTCTTAGAAAATAAACATTAATTTCAAATCTTGGTTTAGTATGATTTGAAAAAACATGTATATTTACTTCACTACAAAACATTTAGTTGCATCAGATTGTTTGCGTTCTAATTTTCTGTCCCATTGGATGAAACAACCTCCAAAAAGGTTGGATTGCACTCTTCATAATCACATAAACTCCTTTGTACAATTGATATTTCTATTATAATATTATTACACTTATAAGATTAATAGTGAGTAAAAAGGTGGTCACGTATGTATTTTTATCATAGTTTATTTATTTTTATACATTATCAATTGTATGATTTGATTCTTCATCTTTTTTTTTGGAAAATAATTTTTTTTAAGAGAAAATAACTTAGAGAAACCAAAATCATCCCTTTAACATATGAAATTTTTTCACCGTAACAATAATTACATTCTTATCAAGAGGGTGGAAAAGCCTTATCTAGATGCATATAACTACATTGATACCCAAACCTATTGACACCTTACAAATAATCCTTTTAGATACTAAGAAGTTATTCTGAATTACAAAAGAAAAAAATATTATGTAATATCCATGTATACACGTCCATGACACATGTATACACGTCCATGACATATGCTAGCATTGGATCTAGCTGCAATGGTGTTAACTATGGTGTTTCACTTAATGTAGAAAGTGATGCCCAAGTCATGATATGGAAAAATAAAAAAATTTAGATGAGGAATTACTTTCTCTACATGAGGGAAAATCATTTAAAGGAAAAGTACTATAACAAAGGGAAAAATTTCCCATCTCATAAACTTTAAATTATAATAATCAAAGTGAATCATTTAGAATACTTTAATTTTAGTCTATTAATATTTATTAATATTAATCAAGTGTAGGATGGTCTTCTTAGAAAATAAACATTAATTTCAAATCTTGGTTTAGTATGATTTGAAAAAACATATATATTTACTTCACTACAAAACCTTTAGTTGCATCAGATTGTTTGCGTTCTAATTTTCTGTCCCATTGGATGAAACAACCTCCAAAAAGGTTGGATTGCACTCTTCATAATCACATAAACTCCTTTGTACAATTGATATTTCTATTATAATATTATTACACTTATAAGATTAATAGTGAGTAAAAAGGTGGTCACCTATGTATGTATGTATTCTTATCATAGTTTATTTATTTTTATACATTATCAATTGCATGATTTGATTTTTCATCTTTTTTTTTTGGAAAATATTCCCTTTTTAAGGGAAAATAACTTAGAGAAACCAAAATCATCCCTTTAGCATATGAAAATTTTTCATCGTGACAATAATCACATTTTTATCAAAAGGGTGGGAAAGCCTTATCGAGATGCATATAACTACATTGATACTCAAACCTATTGACACCTTACAAATAATCCTTTTAGACACTAAGAAGTTATTCTGAGTTACAAAAGAAGAAAATATTATGTGATATACATGTATACACGTCCATGACATATGCTAGCATTGGATCTAGCTGCAATGGTGTTAACTATGGTGTTTCACTTAATGTAGAAAGTGATGCCCAAGTCATGATATGGAGAAATAAAAAAATTTAGATGAAGAATTACTTTTCCTATATGAGGGAAAATTTTAAGAACCCCCCAAAAA
Organism: Picea mariana; assembly: GCA_032191745.1. Lineage (NCBI taxonomy): Eukaryota > Viridiplantae > Streptophyta > Pinopsida > Pinales > Pinaceae > Picea > Picea mariana. Next base: position 141,230 of record JASDQU010244528.1, read on the forward strand.
TAAAAACAAAAATTATATGTATAATAAATGGGAGAATATTGATGATACATAAGAAAATTTGAAGGTTATTTTATCAATAATATTTTATTTGTGTATAATTTTTTGGTGAATCTTTCAAGGAGTTATAAAATCTTGTAAAATCTTATCGAAAATTTCATTGAATCATAAAACCTTATAAAGTCTTGGTGAATCTTTCACCGAGTTATAGACATTGTGAAGCCTTGGCGAATCTTTCACCGAATTATAGACATTGTGAAGTCTTGGTGAATCTTTTGATAACATATAAAACCATTTATAATAAAAGAAAAATATTTCTATTAAACTGTAATTATACACTTATTTTCCATGTTTGGAAAACAAAACATAATTATCCCCTCTTCTGGATGTTGATGCTATGCGCAGGTTGTAAGACCCTAGGTTTGAGTTATCTTTTACCAACAAAACCCACCAGACACTGGCCCTTTCAACATCACCTGCTTGTGCAGATGAAGTCTCACCTGAGGTATCTATTGGGACTGCGAGAACTAAGATTCTGCAGTATTGAGGGAATGGGAGGCAATCATTCAGTTCATTCTTTCTTATTCTGTACTCAATGCACACAACTTAGTTCTTATTTAATATTAACTTATGATTCAAATTATTATAATCAGTATATTCTAAATTCATCTATACATAATTGTTGTAATAATTATTCTCATTGTGCAAAGATTCAACATGAGATAAAACTAATCTACTATGCAACCATCCATAGGATAGACAACAAAAAATTCAATATCATCCTTTATTGATTATTCTCATCACAGACTGTTACATTCAAGAACCAACTACACCGAGAACCCCATCCTTCACAGAACAATGAGGAACCCCTCAATACATCTCATAGACTATATCCCTACATGGAACCCCTAATCTCCCAACCCGTTACATATTTATACAACCATATAGGGCTAAGAACCCTAATATGTTCATCCCAAAAATACCACATTACAATGCATGGCCAGTTCAATTAACTGGTTGTTCGACTTCTTTCTTCTTCTTTTCAATCTGCATGCTTCTTTTCCGTTGTTCTTTTATTTCTAGAATGTCGAGCTATCATCCTTTTGCCATGCTTTATTCTCTCACTCTCTTTCTTTATCTGTTGTCGGCTTTATTCTTTTGTCTATGCCTTGTCTTCCTCCTGCACACTTTCCTCCTTTTTCACACTGTCCTCCTGGATTCACCTTAGTTGTATGCTCCCTATATTTCCTTATTTTTTCATGCACTTTTCCTATACATATGATTTTTTCCCAAAACTGTGTCAAAACTGCAAAAATATTTCCAAAACTTGTTGTTCAACAGGCCCCCAACACTCACCTCGAGCTTGTTGTCTTCTCTTTCATGTCGAAATGAAGTTTTGAGAGGCAACCTTTGCTACCTCCACCTCTTTGACGATTGTAGATTATGTTGTTGTTATCTCCTCTACCCCTTGCATGGTCAAGTCTGTAAGTTTTTCCTTTGCTTCAATGGATGCTTGCTTGACCTTACCCTTCATAGTGGCCAACTATCCAATTACCCTCACTACTTCTTCCTATAGTGGTCCCAATCTCTGTTGAAGGATATTTTGTTGATCCCTCATTCTCTCCACTTTTAATTATGCCTGTTGCTGAGCCAAAATGGATGACATACGGTCCACTAGTGGTAGTTTAAATGTCTTTTCTGCTGCTTAGTGCGCCTTTTCTCGTGCTTCTTTTAGATTGGCCTCTATGGCCTTCATTTTCGGGTCTTTTGTTAATTTTGTCCACAACTGCACACTCTCCTCACAAAGTTTTTCACATTTTCCTTCTACTTTCTTAATGTTGGCAACTGTTGTCGTTGCCATCCTCTCCTTGTCTTCGCAAACCTCTATTGGTGTTCTTGGCATGTTCCATAATTTCAAGTCCTCAATCTTCTCACATAACCCTTTAATGACATCCCCAATATTCAACACTTTCTCATCCATAGTAGCTTCTAATACTATGTGTACTTATGGAATTGCCTTATATATCTTCTAGACTGTTGCTTGGGTTTTCTTTTCTATGGCTTCAAATTTTTCCTTCTCATGTAATGCTTTCTTGGCCTTTTCCTTAGCCTCATCTTTATTCTTAATAGCTTATTTTACTCGGTTTTCAAGTTCCCTATTTTGTTGAAGTGCCGTGTCATATTGTTCCCATATTTGGGCTCTTTTGACGTCCCTTATTCTTTCCAATTCTCTGTGCGCTTCCTCTTCTCTATTCTTCATTTGTTACAAAAGTCCTACTTGCAAGTTCCATAGTATTTTCATGGGAATATTTGATACGACTATATTAATATGGCCCAACACATTTATTTTCTCCTGTAATTATCCCATTGACAACTCCAACACATCTTCCTCAATTTGTAAGGTTCTATGCCATATTGTTAATTGTGTTAGAGCCATCTGTGTGCTTTCTGGTTCTCTCCTTGGCACCATGGATGATCCTTCCTCGATCCTCTTCTCTTTCGTGATGTTGGTTGCTTCCAACATCTGCTGGACTGCTATGAACTGATCCTACACTTTATTCTATTGATCTTATTTCTTCCTTGATACTTCTTCCCATATTTCCTCCATGGTATCCCATATCTAGTAACCAATTCTGTCTATATCATCATTAGTTAATATGTAAAATGGGGTCTGTCTCTATGCTTTGTCCTTCTTGTGCACCCCCCCTGCGGGTGCTATTTCCGTATCCTTCCTTTTTGTCTCTGCTTCTGGGATTGGCCACTGCACTACTGTTGTGGATGGCCCAGGATGATCTCCTGTGCCATTGTTCTGCTCATCATCAGGATCCTCATTTCTTTTTTCGTGTTCTTTTCCTTCGTTTGAGTGCCCTATTTTCTCAAGTAGGATTTTCCAGTCTTCCTCCCAGTCATTGACTATCAAGCTCACTTCCTTTGTTGTAAACCGGTAACTATTTGGAAACCATTGGCACATTGGATCCTTCCTGGCCTGCACGTACATATGGTGCATGCTTGCTCCAAGCTGCACAATATCTTTGTATGCTGCTACCGTTTTGGACGATATTCGTGGTGTGTTCCCAACTATATATATGTGATATTTTGCAAGTACACAAAAAATGTGGCGTTACTGTCATTCTATATTATCTTAATTGTTATGTGTCGTAAATTGGCATATCTCGTAGTCATATTGTTGCTACCCGATGTGCGTATTCACTGGTAATATCCTAGTTCTTGCCACTTGACTAGTGAAATCAGTATAATCAACCATGCATAATGGAATTTCGTTCCCTTTTCCTGAGCCTCTGTGCAATATTGTAAAAATTGGTTGACTAAAAAGGTAGCCCGGTTCATCTAAACTCCTTCCATACATTTCTTTGTGGCTACAATGACTGCAACTGGTACTTCATCTTTGTGACATTTTCATAGAATATTGAAGAACAATACTTGCATCACAAACCTCACATTTTATCGTTGATGCTCTTAACATCTAGATCCTTCTTTCCTCTAAATTTATCAAATTTCTCTTTCACTAACATCTGAGAGGGATCACTCTCCTACTTTGTTAAATAGAATGGACGGGTAATCATTGACCTTTGGAAGTCATTTTATTCATGCAATTAGTGCAATATTGATTGATACTAGAGGGCCCAACCAGAGTGTCCCCCCATGAACACAACTTAACAATATCTTAAAGCATGCATTAATTTATGTACTCCGCCAAAAATGCAATATTTCCAATAGGTTTAATATTCCTTCCTTCTGCAACCCTGACGCCCACTCCTATGGCTTGAGCATGATTTTCCTTATATATCTACTAGAATATTGCTTGGGTTTTCTTTGCTATGGCTTCAAATTTTTCCTTCTCATGTAATACTTTCTTGGCCCTCTCCTCAGCCTCATCTTTATTCTTCATAACTTATTTTACTCGGTTTTCAAGTTCCCTATTTTGTTGAAGTGTCGTGTCATATTGTTCCTGTATTTGGGATCTTTCGACATCCCTTATTCTTTCCAATTCTCTGTGCACTTCCTCTCCTCTATTCTTCATTTGCTGCAAAAGTCCTACTTGCAAGTTCCATAGTATTTGCATGGGAATATTTGATATGACTATATTAATATGGCCCAACACATTTATTTTCTCCTGTAATTATCCCATTGGCAACTCCAACAAATCTTCCTCAATTTGTAAGGTTCTATGCCATATTGTTAATTGTGTTAGGGCCATCTGTGTGCTTTCTGGTTCTCTCCTTGGCACCATGGATGATCCTTCCCTGGTCCTCTGCTCTTTCATGATGCTGGCTGCTTCCAACATCTGTTGGACTGCTACCAACTGATCCTACACTTTCTTCCTTGATACTTCCTCCCATATTTCCTCTGTGGTATCCCATATCTAGTAACCAATTCTGTCCATATCATCATTAGTTAATATGTAAAATGGGGCCTGTCTCTGTTCTTTGTCCTTCTTTTGCACCCCCCTGCGGGTGCTGTTTCCATATCCTTCATTTTTGTCCCTACTTCTAGGATTGGCCACTGCACTATTGTTGTGGATGGCCCAGGCTGATCTCCTGTGCCATTGTTCTGCTCATCATCAGGATCCTCATTTATTTTTTCGTGCTCTTTTCATTCGTTTGAGTGCCCTATTTTCTCAAGTCGGATTTTCCAGTCTTCCTCCCATTCATTGACTATCAAGCTCATTTCCTTTGTTGTAAACTGATAACTATTTGGAAACCATTAGCACATTGGATCCTTCCTGGCCTGCACGTTCATATGGTGCATGCTTGCTCCAAGCTGCACAATATCTTTGTATGCTGCTACCGTTTTGGTCGATATTCGTGGTGTGTGCCCAGCTGTATATATGTGATATTTTGCAAGTACACAAAAAATGTGGCATTACTGTCATTCTATATTCTCTTAATTGTTGTGTGCCATAAATTGGCATACCTCATAGCCATATTGTTGCTATCTGATGTGTGTATTCGGTGGTAATATCCTGGTTCTTGCCACTTGACCAGTGAAATCAGTATCATCAACCACGCGTAATGTAATTTCATGCCCTTTTCTTGAGCCTCTGTGCAATCCTGTAAAAGTTAGTTGACTAAAAAGGTAGCCCAGTTCATCTGAACTCCTTCCATACATTTATTTGCAGCTACAATGACTGCAATTGGTACTTCATCTTTGTGACATTTTCATAGAATCTTGAATACCAATACTTGGGTCACAAACCTCACATTTTATCGTTGATTCTCTTAACATCTAGAGCTCTCTTTCCTCTAAATGTATCAAATTTCTCTTTCACTAACATCTGAGAGGGATCACTCTCCTACTTTTTAAAATAGAATGGACAGGTCCTCACTGAACTTTGGAAGTCATTTTATTCACGCAATTAGTGAAATATTGATTGATACTGGAGGGTCCAACTAGAGTGTCCCCCCATGAACACAACTTAACAATATCTTAAAGCATGCATTAATTTCTGTACTCCGCCCAAAATGCAAGATTTCCAATAGGTTTAATATTCCTTCCTTCTGCAACCTTGACGCCCACTACTATGGCTTGAGCATGATTTCTCTTATTTCTGGGATACTCCTCATTCACAAATATTAATCCTTGGCCAACTCAGGGAATTTATGTGCATTTGTAATATCATTGTGCACAAACTTTAGGTTGGGAATATTCCCCAACATATCTTCATCACTACTTACACCATGGGTACTTCACATTGGCTGGTAGATTGTCATGTGGTGCATTTTCCATCCTCGATGACAGGTAGTCTCTATGAAATCTTGCTGGTGGCACCGAAGATGAAGCTCCGACTACATACTCAACCTCTGGTGATGTTACTGGTCGCTTCGCCTATTTTCTCGTTGTTGTAGACGATCCTGCAACTTTTGGTAGTGCCATTCCACTTCTGTGACCAATTCATGGATTAACTCTATGTCTCTTCATGGGTAGTTGTGTCTCGACTTTGGTGCTCTCAAATTTACTCTAGTTTGATCTTGTTTTTCTCCTTCTCGCATGCAACAATGACTTAGCCTTCATGACCTTTTGTTGTTTTTGTTTCTTCATTTAAACTGTACATGTCTCATCCCATCTTAACTGTCTAATACGCCACCAAGGGTTATGAGTTGTTTAACTAAATTCTCTTTTATTACCAAATCCGTCATGTGATTTTCCCCTCGTACTGCCAATCTATCATGATTTCTGGTGTCTTTTACCATTTAATACTCTATGACACCTTTATGACCTATCACTCCCTCTTTGCAACCGTTTTTCTGTGCTTTAATGCTTTTAATGATCTTATCATTTCCAAATTGCACAATGGTTGTTACTGTTGCATCGATGTGCTTCATAGTATGTCTCTTCTATGCCTTCTTTCCTGAATTGACGCAATTCCATTCAAATGTGTGGTAGTCATTCCTTCTACGCAATCTTCAAAGCCTTGAAATATGTAATCTTTTTCTTTTTTCCCTATCTACTTTTTATTTGATTTTCTTCCCTTTTCTAATTTTTATTTGTTTTTCTATATTTTTCCTTCTTACTATGGTACAACTACTATAGTACATGGATTTTGGTGCATCCCATATTACTACGCATACTGTCGATCGTCTCTATAGAGTTTCAATCAAATTCCATTCACCATACCTCCAATGAATTCTCCATTCAAGGTTTCCAATCGCACAACACTTGTCTCTATTACCTGTTGAATCACATAGGGTTCTAACCAGTGCATTCTAAACTTTCCAGGATGTTGCATGAAATTGTTTTCATAGAATAGTATCATAATTCCTACTTGAAATTTTTTTTGTTTGATGTGTCGATCATGCCAAGCTTTCTCTCTAGCCTTTTGAAACTGCTGATGAAAACCTGCGACAAACCAATCTTCCTCAAGCTATACCAACTGTTCCAATATCTCTTCTATTGTGATAGTGTCCAATAGCTCAATGATTGCTTCAATATGTAGGCTAGGTAGGATGAACTCCATTGGCATCACTTCTTCCTTCCCATAGACCAATTTGAAATGTGTCTGACCTATCAACTTATTCTGACCTATAAAATTTTTACTTGTCATCGTATACACCCATAATACTACAGGAACTCTTAAGTTCCAAACATCTCTCCCTACATTGCAAATTTTGGTCAAGGCATTCTCCAATATTTTATTGAAATCCTCCATTGTTCAATTAGCCCGAGGATGACACAGGCTACTCTTTTGATGATGAATTTTGAACTCCTCAGTCAATGCTACAATTTTATTATTCATAAAGTGTGTGCCTTGATCACTGAGTAATATGAATGAACATCCAAACCTTGTGACTATATTCTCAAACAAAAACCTCGTAGCAGTGTCTGCGGTGCAATCTGTAACTAGGGAAAATTCTTCCCATCTTGTCAAATACTCCATCACGTTGATAATGTACCTTGCCCTTGATATAATTTCTTGTGGATTGATTGGTCCTACAAATTCTATGGCCCACTTATCAAATGATTTCAACGTAACATGTGGATTTAAAAGAATTTCATCTCTCCTAGATGGATTTCCCACTCTTTGAAATACATCACATGATTGGAAGTATTCCTTCGCATCTCTGTGAAGTGTAGGTCACCAAAATCCTGCACACAAAATATTTTGTGCAATTTCTCTCCCTGCATAATGTCCTCCTACAATCCCATCATGTGCTTCTTCAAGTATCATCGGTCTCTCATGTTCCAATACGTAGCATCTCAATATTCCATCTGCATCCAACTTGTATAAATTTCCTGCAATCAACTGATAATACCCTGCTTTCACTACCGATTTTTTCTTCTGCACCACAGTCATCCTTGATGGAGCCATGCTTGTACTTGGAAACTGTACGATGTTTGAGAAGTAGTCATCCACCATATTCATTGTAAACATATGTGCATATAGTAAGATGTCATCTCAATTTCCTGCATCTTCCCCTGACAATATGGACGATAGATGATATGGCCCTGCATTTAGCTTCCCTAGTTTCACTACAACCTCAAAGTGATATTCCTGAAATATTAATATCCATCTGCATATTCTCCCCCCCAATATATGGCTTACTGACTAAGTATTTTAACGCAGAATGGTCTGTATACATCTTAAAGTGAGTAATATTACATATATAAAAAAGTATTCAGAATAGAAATAAATAACTAGAAATGGCAGATGAACACCAATATAACCAAAACAACACCACAATAATACCAAAATGATACCAGATTATCACCAGAAAGAGCACTTTGATTACTGAGAGCAATGTTCACTTGCCTCTTCGAGGGGGAAAGCTCCAACAGAGTAGATCTCTATTACAATAATATCCTAGAAAAAAGTTCTCATACCCTCAACTCCTATTTATACTAAATATGTCTATCAAAAGAACCATCTAGAGGAAGATCCTTCTAGAATATAAAGCTTCTATTAGGTCTTCTTACATTGGACTTATTCTTCCTTATTTCTAGGCCTTATTAATATTGAACTTTATTACATCGAAATATATTATTCTACCTATGTGAGGGGTTAGGTCCCTAACATGTCCCCCCCCTTAAAACAACCTTGTCCTCAAGGCTTGAGATGTGGAAATTGCTGCAGAATGGTAGCTAGTTCCCAAGTGACATCTGCTAGAGTTGTATCTTTCCACTAGACTAGCACTTCCTTAATGGTTCGCTGACATAGATGATGCTCACGCTAGTCCAAAACTGCTTGGGGATGTAGCCAAATGGAGCCTTCTTCATCCATATCGGGAAGGTTGGTTTGAATTTGGAACTTAGTTCCAATCACCTTCTTTAAGTAGGAAACATGAAAAACATGATGGAACTTAGAATGACTGGGCAAATCTAACTGATAGGCCACCTGTTCCACATGCCTGAGAATGGTATAAAGAACATAAAATTTGGGCACCAATTTCTGACAATGGTCAGCCTTGAGAGAATTTTTCTTGTAAGGTTGCAGTCAAAGAAACAGCTGATCCCCTTTTGCAAATTGACGTTCAAAGTGACCTTGATCTTTTTGTTGCTTCATGCGATTCTGGGCCATGACCAAATTCTCTTTGAGGGTACGAAGAATAGCCTCTCGAACTGTAAGCGTTTGGTCAACTGCCTGGACCTTCAAGACACCTAGAAAATATGAGATAATTGAAGGTGGATTTTGTCCATATACCACTTCAAAAGGAGTCATACGGGTAGATGTATGGTACACAGTGTTGTACCACCATTCAACTAATGGTAACCATTGAGCCCATTGATTTTTCCTTTCTAAGGAAAAACACATCAAATATGTTTCCAAACACTTGTTGAGAACTTCAGTTTGACCATCGGTTTGGGGATGATAAGCTGTGCTGAGATGCAATTGGGTGCCTTGTAGCTTGAAAATTTCTTGCCAAAAAATTCTGGTGAAAGTTGGGTCACGATAAAAAACAATAGAATGCGGCATGCCATGAAGCTTGAAGACCTGATCCATAAAAAGTTGAGCCACAATGGATGCTGTAAATGGGTGTTGAAGAGCACATATGTGAGCATACTTGGAAAGACGATCAAATACCACCATCATAACTGATTTATTTCTCAATTTAGGTAAGCCTACAATAAAATCCATAGAGATATCCCACCAAATAACAAGTGGAATCGAAAGCGTTTGTAGTGTGATAAGAGATTTGAGTGTTTCTCTCTTGTTGAGTTGACACACATCACATTCAACAAAAAAATTATGAACGTCCTGTTTCATACCATCCTAGAAAAAATATCGTTTGACCCTGTCATAGGTTTTGGTAAACCCGACGTGCCCAACTGTGGGTGTAGCGTGAAGCTCAGAAAGTATAGTGGATTTAAGTTTTGCCGTTTACTTAAATATAAGCAACCTTTGTATCGAAGCTCATCATGGAGCCAAGAGTACCCTAGGGAAACTGGAGAATTGGACTGTAATTGTTGTATCATATGCGAAATTTTGGGATCGTGTAGCCATTCCTGGTGAACAAATTGGAGCCAATCTAGTACAATGAAGGAGAGAGAAAAAAGGGACCCTTCATCTTCATATTTTCTGGAAAGTGCATCAACAACCACATTGTCTTTTCCTTTCTTGTAAATGATGTCATAATGATATCCAAAGAGCTTAGTCACCCATTTTTATTTCTCTGGGGAGGAAATGCGTTGTTCTAGAAAATACTTGAGGCTTTGATGATCTGTCTTAATTTGGAAGCGTTTCCCCAATAGATAAGGGCACCAAAGATCAACGACATGAAGAATAGCCAACATTTCCTTTTCATAGATTGATTTGCCTGAATTCTGCTCAGACACTTGTTTGCTAGTAAAGGCCAAAGGCCGACCCTCTTGCATAAGGACAATGCCAATTCCTTTCCTTGAAGCATCACATTCCAAGACAAAGGTCTTTGTGAAATCAGGATGGGCCAAGACTGGAGCGGTGCACATGGCCATCTTCAAGGTTTGAAAATCCTGAGCAACTGCTGGAGTCCAAGTGAAATAATTATTTTTAATAAGTGCAATGAGGGGTGCCACAATATTTCCATAATTACTAACAAACTTGCGATAATAACCTGTTAAGCCCATAAATCCACCCAATATTTTGAGAGTCTTTGGGTGAGGCCAATCTTTCATAGCTTCAATCTTTTTAGGATCCACCCTGACGCCAGCCTTGACAACAAGATGACCCAAGTACTTGACTTCCAAGGTGCCAAAAGGACATTTAGATTGTTTAAGGAAAATTTGGTGCTGAGAGAGTAGATGGAGAACTCGATCCACATGAGCAATATGGTCTGTCTAGGTTTTTATATAGATGAGGATCTCATCAAAGAAAACTAAGAAAAAATGACGGAGAAAAGGATGAAAGACATGATTCATGAGGCTTTGGAAAGTGGAGGGAGCATTACAAAAGCCAAAGGGCATGAACAAAAACTCATAGTGGCCCTCATAAGTTCTAAAGGCAGTCTTAGGAATGTCTGCATCTTTCATACGGATCTGTTGGTAGCTAGAATGAAGATCAAGTTTAGTAAAGAGCTGGGCACAACTCAATTAATCCAATAGGTCATCAATGATAGGAATGGGAAATTTGTCTTTAATGGTGAGTTTTTTGAGGGCGCGAAAGTAAGGAAACATGCGCCGAGAACCTTATTTCTTAAAGACCATGACCACATGAGAAGAGTAGGTGCTCGTACTAGGGAGGATAACACATGCGTTGAACAGTTCTTGAACCATTTTCTCAATTTCATTTTTTAGGGAAAAGGGGTGACGGCAAGGAATAATATTGGGAGGAAGGCTTCCTGGGACAAGGGGAATGGAATGATCATGAACACCATGGGAAGGAGGGAGTCCACGGGGAGTGGAAAAAACCACTTGATGTTTAGAGACGATGGATTGGAGGTCCTGCAGAACAGAGGGTGTCTCAGTTACTTGTATGGCATGGAGTTGGGAAATAATTCCAGAATGACCTTTTTTGAGCATCTTTTCCATGCGATGGGAACTAATGATCTCTGGGGAACTGGCGGTGATGGCTTGGAACTTATATTGTTGGCCCTCTTGGTTGAATTGCATGGTTAATTCCTTAAAATACATGAGAATGGGACCCAAAGTCCTTAGCCATTATGCACCCAACAAAATGTCACAACCGCCCATGTCGATAACAAACATATGAGATTTCAGGTGGTATTCACCAATTTGGAGACACACATTTTCACAACGCCCTCCACATTTCATGGACCCGCCATTGGAAATCATGATTTGGAAATTATTGACTACGCGAATATAGCAATTAGTTTCTTGGGAAATGCGGTGATGAATAAAATTATGGGTGCTTCCACTATCATCAAGAATGATGACCTTCCTATGCTTGATGTAACCAATTAGCTTGAGGGTTTTGGGAGTAGAGAAGCTAGTGAGAGCATTTAGGGAAATGACCGGTTCTACTTCAGGAGGGTTTGAGGGAGGGGTTATGTCAGTGGGTTTAGGTGACATAGACCCAAGGGGAGCCTCAACATCCTCTTCCGAAATATCCTCCGAGATGGCCATACAAATATTTTGTTCCTTACACTTGTGTCATGAAAATATTTGTCATCACAATTATAACAAAGGCCTTTGAGTTGGCATTCAACCATTTCGGCCCTGGTCAATTTTTGGATCTTTAGTGGAGTAGAAGCAGGAGTGGGCTTTACTGGTTTAGTGCGATGAATAAAGGAGGGTTTCCAGCTTTGAGAAGAGACAAACTGTTGTGCTTCTTTATCTATTTTAGTATCCTCCACCCAACTCTGAGGTTGATGCATGAGGACATGGGAACAAATCTCATCCTTGAGGCCACTGATAAAACATTCTCGGAAAAAAAGCATCAGATATTCCCTCTATACGAAAATCCAGTTGCTCAAAAGGAACTATAAAGTCTTCCACTATGCCAGATTGTTTCAACTTTGTCAAATGGACTAAATGGTTGGTGTCAGTGTCAAATCGTTCATAAATCTCTACCATAAAGTGTGTCCAATCAACATACCCTTGGCGGGCATTTTTTCTCCATTGCCACCATTGCCAACGTTATTGATCTAGATGGAGAACACCATACCAGAGTTTGGCCAACTCATCCGTAATGTCATACAAAGAGAAATAATGTTCCATTTGAGTTACCCAGCCAGTGGGATCCGAGCCATCAAATTTGGTCACATCCACATGCGAAAGGCGTAGGTCATGCTAAAAGTGATGGGGCTGAACATTCTGGGAATGAGAGGAAGTTTCACCTTCGGTATGCAAAGGTGGGTTAGATAAGGGAGGATCTGCAGGGATATGCAGCTTGTTGCAGATCATCATAGTGACAGATTCAAGCTGGGTAGTAATGTATTACTTAAGGTCTTGTTTGAGTTCTGGAATAGGTCTCAAATAATGGTGCCAAAAGGATCCAATTTTTTTTTTTTTTACACCTATAGAGTTATACTCCGATCTGAAGAATACTACAGTGATGAAATGACCAAATGCTTAACAGAAAGAAATGTGTAGTTATTTGGCAAATCGAATGCAAGAGACACAGTTGCACAACAATATATCTTGTCTGTTATGTTTTTGTTTCCGTCCCCAAAGGTTTGGTATTCAAGGGTTCTACAGACAAGGGTTTTCCCTATGCTATAGCTCTCTGATATACGTGCAGGGTCCAACAGTAGTACTCAACCCAATATCTCAGGGCACAAACTAAGGAGGCTAAACCATGCCCTTAGCTATACTACCTGACTACCCAGGTACTAGAGAGTATCTCCCCAAGTGATTTTCTCGGTGGAACTATAGCAGTCAAGCGCCATATTGGTTTATCTATGGAGGGCTTTAGGAGATCTAGGACGATCCATATATAGGTGTTGTCTAATGCGATACCACTTGAAGGGGTACCAACAAGGGTTACAAGGGTGGCCAATAGATGTGCATTTAAGTACCACTTTTATTTCCTGCGTGTATGAATCCTCGATTGCCGGTTTATGCATGTAATGAAAAATCTCTATAGCCTAAAGACGCCAGAATACGTCTCTACCCTGAAAAAAATTAACCCACAATTTTCTGTCGAGGAAGGTGCTCTGATACCACTTGTAATATTCCAAATATAAAAAAGTATGCAAAACATAAATAAATATCTAGAAATGACATATGAACAACAATATAACCAGAACAATACCACAATAATACCAAAATGATACGTGAGGGGTTAGGTCCCTAACAAAGTCAGACCCCAATAAGTAATGTATGAACTTCTGTAGCACATAGACCATTTCCAATCCTTCTCGTTCCATTGTAGTATAATTCTTGTCTTCTATAGAAAACTTCCTACTTGAAAAAGTGATTGAATGATCTAGGTCTCCTTCCCCTGGTTGTGACAACACTATTCCAAATGCTATGGACGATGCATCTACATTTACATGGAACTCTTTGTTCCAATATGCAAAGATCAAATTCGACGTAGTTACTAGTTTCCGTTTCAAGGTGTCCAACCCCTTAGGACAATCCTTGTTCCATTGAAGATTTGCTTCCTTTGTCAGTAACTTTTCCACCGATGTTGTGATCTGCACATATCCTTTGGTAAATTTACTGTAATAACCTGTATGACCCAACGTTTCCCTCAACTTTCTAAATCATGCAGGGGGTTATAACTCCAGAATTAATGCAATCTTAGCTGGATCTACTAATAGTCCTTGTTTGCACACTACGTGTCCCAACAAAATTCCAAATGTTGTGCAAACAATACACTTCTTCAGGTTCAATGAAATTTGACACTGTCTTTACCTATCCAACATCATCCTGAGTACTTCTATATGATCCTTCAGTAGACTGAACATAGTCCAATCATCTAGGTACACTTCAAGGAACTTATGGATGAACTTCTTGAATGATGCAACCACTACTTTGGAAAACACCGTCAAGGCATTGTTTAGTCCAAAGGGCATGATTGTATACTGATAGATTCCCCACTCTATTGCAAAAGTGGTCTTGTGGCGATCCTCTTGCACATTTTTTATCTGATGGTACCCCGATAATTCATCTGTGAAAGAATAAGCCTCTTGTGCTCCTACATTATCCAATACCTCATGTATGAATGGTGTTGGAAATGGATCATGTAAACATGCGTCATTTAGCTTCCTCAGATCCACGCAGATCATGATCCCCCTTGTGTTTTTTTCCTACACTACCATTGGGCTGATCCATTTGGATTCCTCTATCAGTTCAATAATTCCTGCATCCAACATCCTGTCTAGTTAAACTTTCACCTTCTCTTTGTACTTTGGATTTAACCTATAAGGCCTCTAGCGCATTGGATTAATGCCTTGTATCAATGGAATATTCATCTCACATAAGTCTCCAACTATCCCCTTCATCTTTGAAAATGTTGTTGGGAATATGCCTTGGTATTCTCGCAGTAAGTCTGCAATCTTCTCTACTATCTCATCATTCCAATAATCTCCTATCTATGCAAACTTGGGATTCTCTATTGTCGCAATTTTTACCTTCCGTGTCTTTATCGGCTATGTGTATATGGTGGATTCAATCTTTGGCCCGTCTACTGCATATTCTCCTTCTGTTTCAGGTACTTGTAAATTTATAGGATTGTCCTCATATTGTTCTTTCTTAGCTACATTGTATCATTCCAATAACTCATGGACATTTATGTTGGCCTTGTGCACACTGCACACTGATACTACCTCCATCGTTCCTTATTCCAAGAAAATATTACTTCGAATAGCATGTAACACTGCATCTATTGTTGGAAATTCATGTTCAAATGTGAACGTGACTTTAAACCTCTGGATCAACTCTTCCCATTGTGCCATCTCCATGCGCATATCCAATTCTAAATACTAGTTCTTCGGAATTGTGTCCAGTGTGTGTATAAATTTGTGTGTCCATTCTATCTTTGGTACTGAAATCCATAAATCCCTGCACTACTCAACATGGCATGTTGGGTCACTCTGTCCTATATACTTTTGCACACTGTATTCTTCCTTAGTAATAAACCTTATTTGCATGAGTTTGCTGCATCACGACCAATATTTTATCCCATCTGTGTGTGCAACCCACCATCTAGTCGGAGTCACCTTTAAGACAACATCAAGTGATAACTGTAAATGTGTTGAACCTGCACAAAATAGATTTAGCTAGACAATACAACACACATTTGCAGAGAGAAATTAAGAAATAAGAAGAATGAGAGAAAGAATGGAAGAATTCTCATTAACTATAATGAATAATTTACACATGATATACTCTGTATAAATCAATGAATGCACACTTGAGGAGAAAAAATGTGCCATAGTGGTGGTCTAGAGTGATCTGGACACACACCAACAGTTACGAGAGTGAACTACCACCTAGTCTAGTCTCTCAAGCAGTTACGCGAGTGAACTGCCACCTAGTCTAGTCTCTCAGGCAGTTACGGGAGTGAACTGCCACGTAGTTGAGTTAACTAGTCAACTAGTCTTCAGTTAACTGACTGAACAAAGTGTAGTGAGAAATAGATCAAGGAATCAAGGGTAATGCAATAGTCTGGTGATGATCCCAAGGAAAGTGCGCATTATCATGGTGATGATCCCAATGTTGCATGGTGACAAAACCAATGTAACATCTAAACTCAACTCAACTAGTCAAACTGAAGTGTCAGCTGAAAGAGAATATTCTCCAGGTGGAATATTCTCTCCTAAAATATAGGAGACTGGATAATGAATAATTATGACTAATAAAAAAGGAAAAACCTTAGGAAAAATAAATCCTAGGTGTGTGTGAATTAACTCCAATACCCCCCATGAACATTACTATGGTGAAAATAAAGAATCGGTACCAGCAACGATGCCATCTTAGGTACCCAAATACAAAAGATACATTGAAATAAAGCGAGGAAAGGAGTCGGATTTGGAGTAGACTTGCAGTTTGCCATGTGAAATATCTTAAGGAGATCTCATGCATACTTGGCCTGAGACAGTTTGATGCATGATGCATCCTAACTGATCTTGAGTCCAAGGAAGAAGTGTAGAAGACCCATGTACGTCATCAAAAACCTGTCATGTAGAATCCTCTTGACTGCAACAATCACTAAAGTCGAGAAACCAGTGATCAACAAATCATCAACATATAGAACTAAGAGTATAAGTGAATAAATTGTCTTAAGAATGTAGACATTCAACTCTGATTTACATTGTACAAATTTCTATGAAAATAGGTAGGAGTCCATATTGGAATAAAATTCCCTCAGAGCCTTCTTGAGGCCATAAAGGGACTTCTTCAGTTGACATACCAAATATGAGTCCTGCATAAATCCCTGGGGTTGCTCCATATAGATCTCCTTAGAGATATCACCATGAAGAAATGCATTCTTCACATCCATCTGATGGAATTCCCATCCCTTGGCTACCTCAATGGCAAGTGGCAATCATATGGAATCCATCTTCGCTACTAGAGCAAAGGTCTCATCATAGTCAATACCATGAACTTGTTGAAAGCCTTTGGTAAACAAGCCTAGCTTTGTATTTGCTAATCTGTCCATCCGTTGTGCTCTTGGTCCTATAGACCCATCTGCATATGACAAGTTTCCTCCCAGAAGTAAGGGGAACCAGATCCCAAGTTTGGTTCTCAAGGAGGGAGTTGTACTCCTCCTGCATGGAGGATTCCCAAAAGGGATTTCCAACAGCCTTGCCATAAGATTGTAGATCTGAAGAATGAACCAATAAAATATGCTTGGAGGGAAATGGTTCAGTGGAAGTGAGTGCAACATGAGGCTCCTCAAAATGAGATCGATTCATCCTAGTATCGGCTGGATCACCAACGAGATCCCCTGCATTCTTAAGAGTAGTTTGTGCCCACTTGGGCCTCTGCTCTAGATATGCAACTGCATCTGACTATACTGACTCTAAATTTGAATCATCTGAGTCCTATGATTTAGAAATATTGTTTGAAGAAGAGTTGGCATGTGCATGCTCATCATATCAAAAATGTGGAAGAATGAAGGTGTCTGCTTGCGACTGCTGAGGTACATGCGAGACACTTTCCTCGAATTGGACACTACGCTCAATGATGATCCGGTTAGAGAAAAGATAAATAAGCCTATATCCCTTCACTCCATCAGGGTATCCAACAAAAATACACTTAGTTCTCTATGGATCAAGTTCCTTCCTCTTTTCAGAGGGAATCCGAGCCCATGCACATGAACCGAAAAAGAAAAAAGAGGGTCACTTCCGGTTTGAGGCCACTCCAAGCCTCGTAGGGGTATTATCCTTGACATATCTAAGGGGCGATCTGTTTTGGATGTATGTTGCACAATTAATTGCTTTGACCCATAGTCTCTGTGGTAGTGAATTTACATTTAGCATGCAAGATGCCATCTCCTTTAGAGATCTGTTTTTCCACTCAACAACTCTGTTTTGCTGCGGAGTATAGAGAATTGTGTGCTGCAACTGAATCCCCACCTCATGGAAAATATCATGGATCTAATGATTGACATACTCTCCCCCGTTATCAGTTTAGAGGACTTTGATATTCTTTCCAGACCGTGTCTCAACTAGGGCTTTGAAATCTTTGAGGTGTTGAAAGACCTCAGATTTTTTCCTGAGAAAGTAGATCCATGTAAAATGTGAGAAATCATCAAAAAAAATGAGAGAAAACCTTTCTTTGCTGTTGGATGGATGCAGAAAATGACCCATAAGGTCACTTTGGATCAGATCTAAAGGTCACCGTGGACTTGAATTTCTCTTGAGGGTGTTTTCTGATAACACATCCCTCACATACTCCCTTGGAGAAATGGATGCCTGGTAGACCATCAACCAATATTTTCTTTCTAAGCTATTGCATGTATCTAAAATTTAAATGTCCAAACCTTTCATGCCATATCCTACTACTTGCATTAGCATGAGTAAGCAATAAAGAACAACCAGGTTCAATGAATTCATAAAAAGTATACAATCTAGATTGATGATTTACCTCATCGGTAGTAACCCTGGAGTTGGTTTGCATGTCATAGATGTCCACGAAATTTTGTGTGAATATGAATTTATTTCCGGTGCCGGAGTTCGTCATATGATACACGGAGAGAAGTTTTACGGAAAGTTTGGGAATGTGCAACACTTTCTTGAAGCTTCCGTTGGTGAGTTCAATCCTTCCTTTGTTGGTGACTTCGACATAAGAGTTGTCCCCCATCAGAATAGGAGGACCTTTGCATGCATCCAATGAAGAATATAATTCTTTTGAGTCATCCATGTGATGTGATGCTCTTGAATATATGATCCAAGCATCGGGAGAGGAGTTGATGGAAATCAAGGCATGGCTAGAATTTCTTTTCTTGGGATTTAGATCTTATGGCTTCTTCTTCTTGGAACCCTCAGGGATGTGATCTCCAAGGTTGTTTTGATGAAGTATTTGAGAAATTATATATATATATTTTTGCATGCATGCAGATTCTGGATGGAATCCTTTGTGACAATACGTGCATTTCTCCCCTTTTCTTCCCTTTCCCCCTTTGGATCTCGAGGCATCGATGAAGGGTTTTGTGCACCCTTCCTTCTTCGAATGTGCATGAGATTTATTTTTGTCTTTATATTTAGATTTCTGATATTGGTGGCTTCCATCTTGCACAGTAAGTGCATGTGCCTTTGGGCCTTTGATTTTTCCCATGTTGATGAGCTTGGTTTTCTCTTGTGTCAGGGATTCGATAAAGTCATCAAGAGAAGACATCTTACAGGTGGCTTCATAGGAGATTCTGACAGAATGGAATGTGGATACAAATACAAAGAATTTAGGACCAAGTTTGGAGAGAATGGTGAGAACCATTTGTTTCTCCTCCTTATATTTATCAACCCTGCAAGATTTGAGTTGCGACAACAAATCCTTGAATTTTGTAAAGAAATCTTAGATATCGTTGAATATTTTTGGATCCAATGTGAGAAGTTCCACCTCCAGCATGTGTCCCCTCATCTCATCCTATTTTCAAAAGATACCTTCCAAGGTGGTCCAATCTTCATTGGGATTCTTACAAAAAGATATGTGAAAAAGGAGATCGGGAGAAATAAGACTGCAAATTGTTCCGAGTGCTTCATCCATTCAATTTAAGTACTTGGATTTTTCTATGGATGATGTCGGTTCTGTATATGTATTCAAGTTTAACCTGTACAATCCTCTGTTTTGGAGATGTATGGCTATTTTATCCTTCCATACAAAGTAGTTGTAAGGTGTAGGAATGAATTCTTTTTGGAAATCCATCTTTCCGCTCTCTTCAATCTTTTGTACCTGCAAAAAATTTTGGTCTATCTTTTGCTTAGCAGTCCATTGGCTCTGATACCATGTAAATGTGTTGGACCTGCACATAATATATCTATCTAGACAATACTACACACATTTTCATAGAGAAATTAGGAAAGAAGAAGAAGGAGAGAAATAATGGAAGAATTCTCATTAACAGTAATGAATAATGAATAATGAATAATTTACACATGATATACTCTGTATAACTCAATGAATGCGCACTGGAGGATAACCAATGCACCATAGTGGTGTTCTAGAGTGATCTGGACACACACCAACAGTTATGAGAGTGAACTGTCACCTAGTCTAGTCTCTCAGGTAGTTACGGGAGTGAACTGCCACCTAGCTGAGTTAACTAGTCAACTAGTCTTCAGTTAACTGACTGAACAAAGTGTAGTGAGGAGTATATCAAGGAATCAAGGGTAATGTGCAAGTATGGTGATGATCCCAAGACAAGTGCACATTAGCATGGTGATGATCCCAATGTTTCATGGTGACAAAACCAATGCAACATCTAAACTCAACTCAACTAATCAAACTAAAGTGTCAGCTGAAAGAGAATATTCTCCAGGTGGAATATTCTCTCCTAAAATATAGGATACTGGATAATAATTAATTATGACTAATAAACAAGAAAAAACCTTAGGAAAAATAAATCCTAGGTTTGTGTGAAGTAACTCCAATGCTAACAACCTTTTCTGTTTGGGTACCTGCAATTCAAATGCCTTTAAAAACATGCTTATATTAGTTAATCCATCATACCTGGGTGAATCACACAGCTCTATTCCAATCCAGCGCAAGGATCGATTTATGCATGCACAACGTCTAGTTGACACTTCATGCATCCTATGCTTCCAATGCTCTAGACCTGCTTCTGAATCTGATGCACATGAACTAATACTTCTCCAACTCATCACACCATCTGCTGTTGGGTTGACATAATTCTCCATCTATGAAATCATGTTATATAAGTTGTAAATATCGTTCCCTCTTGCTGGATCTATGTATCTCTTTCCTTCTAATGGGTCCAAGGGTGAAATAAATTTCAAATCTCTAACCTCAAATATCATCTCCTTCCTTTTCAAGTTAATGATTGTTTGGTTTTCAAAATCCCATTCTAGTCCCATCAACTGCTAGATATGGTTGAATTTCATCCATGATCTCTATAAATTCAAACTTTGACATGCTACACACCCCATCTATGTTCACAGGTACTCCTGTCAAACAACCAATCAAGAATATTTTTTGCTGATTTGTGAGCCTTAACTAAACAAGAGACCATACTAACTTGGGTTTTCCCATCATCTCCCATGTCTTCTTAGATAAAAAAATTCACGTCAGATCCCAAGTCCAAGATGACATTATCCACATAATACTCCCCAATCTGCACACTGAATCAAAATTCTTCATTGGTTTTGTTCCTACGTAGTACCTGATTTACCATCCTTTGTACGACATGAGTTTCCCTTCCTTGTGTGCAGTGATCAATCATGTCATACAATGTACTCAACATAGTTTCATCCTTCATTATCTCTACACAACTCTTCAAAATTTTTGTTAGCATGCTTACCTTTCCTGTTGTCTTCTCTGGCACATCACGATATTCTATATGAGGTGCAGATGATATTGATGCTCCCCAATCCTATCCAAGTATTTCTTTTCTCACTTTATAATATGTCTCCCTTTCCTTCTAAGGATCAAAAGTTGGTGTAGGCCTTGTTGAAGTCCTTACCCATTGCTCAGTATGCTTTCCTTGATTCATTATATCAGCCCCTATTATAGCTCCTCTGTGCATAACACCTGTTATTCTTGGCCAATCATTCCATTTTTCAGCTGATATCTTCTGCACATTTTGATTTTGATTTTGGTTCTGGTTACCTTTGGCTGCATTTTGCAACTAGTTGAGTAAAGTATTTTGTCGCATCATCCAATGCTTTGCATTATTTTAACGTTGTATGAGGATCCAGGGAGTCACAAACCAAGTGTCTTGGTTGATTAAAATTATAACATATTATCGATCCTCTTCCTCCTTTACCAAAATTTCTTTTTCCTCGAGCTCTACCAAAGTTTCCTTTGTTCCCTTGACTGGAACCTCTTTGATTGTTATATTGCAGACCACCCCCTTCTGTTGCAACATTCTCTTCTTGGATCTTGTACATATCTGATGTGCCCTCCCTCATTAAGTTGAAAAAACAACAATCCTTCTCTTCATGTCCCACAAACTTGAAAAAATTTCAAAACAAGTTCCTTGGTGTACTCTGATACTTCTGTAGTAATGGACATTCAGAGGGATGATGGCCCCATTTCTTACATATCTCATAGTATCTCCCCCCTGGTAAGGGATTCAACTCTCTAGCTGTTAGATACTGCATAAATGTTTGGCTTTTGTCTTTGTGATGGCCTTCATTTTTGCACTTGGTACACCAAACATGTTCTTGTTTCTCCTTCCCTTTTGGAAGCTCGACTAATTGAATCGTCAACACAACCACTTTCATTTGAACTTGTGCCATTCCTCCATTGTCTTCTACCGGAGATGAATCTAATTTCATTGAAATTTCTAGGGCCTGGGGCTGCGATGTAACCTTCTATTCAATCAATGGCCTGCGAATGTGTGGTAGAATTCCTGCAATAAACCATTCTTAATGTTGTTGATCTGGGATATGGAAATTCGGTCTATCCATCACATCCTTAAATCTATGATCGAAATCCCATACTGAATCTATTTGTACTTGTTTAATATCCTTTAGTTCTATGATGTACAACGACTCTAACTTTGGCTTTTTTAACTCTTTCAGCAGTGCCTACTTTATCTCTACCAAAGTCCTAGCCAATCCTGTAGGCATGATACTCTGCAACTTCATATAAAATACTTCGAATCTTCAATGCAACCACTTGCGTATGAACTTGTGCCATTCCTCCATTGTCTCCAACCGGAGATGACTCTAATTTCATTGCAATTTCTAGGGCCTCAGGTTGCGACATAACCTTTTGTTCAATCAATGGCCTGCGAATGTGTGGTAGAATTCTTGTAATAAACCATTCTTGATGATGTTGATCTGGGATATGGAAATTCAGTCTACCCATGACATCCTTAAATCTATGATCAAAATCCCATACCGACTCTATTTGTACTTGTTTAATATTCTTTAGTTCTATGATGTACAACAACTCTAACTTTGGTTTTTTTAACTCTTTTAGAAGTGCCAACTTTATCTCTGCCAAAGTCTTGGCCTATCCTGTAGGAATGATACTCTGCAACTTCATATAACATACCAGCGCACAACCTCTAAATATTTTCATTAACTGCGCAATCTTCAGAGCCTCATCCTATATGTTCTTAGCATCCCAAATTATTCCACATACAAACATATCTTGTTTTGGACCTCTTACCCCACTCCTTGGAACTCAAGAAGTCTAAGGGTATTATCTACGCCTTCCATGTATTAACATACTTATGATTCATATTCCTATAATCACTATATTCTAGATTCATCTATACTTCATTGTTGTAGCAATTATTCTCATTGTGCAAAGATTCAACATGAGATAAAATTAATCTACTATGAAACTATTCATAATCCATAAGAAAAACATATAAATGACAGACAACATAAGATTCAACATAATCTCTTTGACATTCTTTTATTGTCTCTTCTCATCATAGACTATTACATTCAAGAAATAAGTACAAAGGGAACCCCATCCTTCATGGAAAAATGAGGAACCCCTCAATACATCTCATAGATTATATCCCCACATGGAACCCCTAATATCCCAACCCATTACATATTTATACAACCATATAGGGATAAAAACCCTAAACTGTTCATCCCAAAAGTAACCCATTACAATGCATGGCCAATTCAGTTAACTAGATGTTCGACCCCTTTCTCCTGCTTTTCAATTTGCATGCTTCTTTTCTACTGTTCTTCTATTTCTAGAATGCCGAGCTGCCATCCTTATGCCATGCTTTATTCTCTCGCTCTCTTGCTTTATCCAATGTCGGATTTATTCTTCTGTCTGTGCACTATCTTCCTCCTGCACACTTTCCTCCTTCTACTCTTTGTCCTCCTGGATGCGCCTTAGCCGTGTCTATCTTTCCTTCTTCTTCCATGCACTTTTCCTATACTTAAGATTTTTTCCCAAAACTGTATCAAAACTGTTTCCAAAACTTCCTGTCCAACATTGGATAACATTGCAAGCATCATGGATTGTGTTCATTAGGGTTCTTACTATACACTCTTGAAAATCCCTTTGTCATTTTTGATCATAATTTCAAAAGAAAATTCTGATATTTTAAACTAAGTGTTGAGGGATGAGTATTTTTTATCCATTGAACAAAGATTGGTTGTAATTGCATAACAATATTTGAGAACATATCTTGAGGCTGTCATTTAGCACTCACAATATCATTTTTAATATATAAACCAAAACTATGGAAGCCTAAGAATATACATACCCAATTGAGGTGTGATACAATTGCATCATTATGTCTAAGAACATGATCTAATAAATTGTTGTATTGAGTAGTTGAGTCATAATCTCGATCTCCACTTATCTCAATATCAAGAGAGATACAAATTAAATGGGTTTGAACAAGAACCCTCTCTCTTAGCGATAAAAGATAATGAATTCAAAATCCATATAATTTATCAAGTGAAATATTTTCCTTTCTATTTGGTTGGCCATTAGCTTAATGATTTTTTTATTAGGATTAGATTCTTATACAATTTACTAAAAAATGGGTCATCTTTATTTCGAAGAGAAATAAACACTCATTAGAATTGAAAATCAATAGTCTTTGGAAGATCTACCTTAGTGAATAATTTCTATAGACATGTTATAAGGAATGCACTATTATAAATATTTCAATCACATGAATCTACCTCAAACTACCATATTTTAAAGATTCAATGAATTCTACTAGAATATCAGTAAAAAAAGCTCCAACATCCCTTAAAAGTAAATAAAAAAAAAACTGGCCTAGATTATGAACTTATGAAAAAAATTCACTAAGGACATGTACCTCAAGGCTTGTTAGTTAGCAAAATAATTCCTTTTAGTTTTTTTTTCTGGAAGCCCTACATATCATGGGATTCTAATACTAACTAATTGATTTAGAACATTGTAATATAGGTTTGTGGGGGTTTGTAAGGTTGGTTAAAGTGGAGTGTTTTTGTCCCTTCACTTAGGTTTGATTAACCCAAGTGACATTCTTTCCCCTCCCCATCGTCACTTGCTTTCACAAGTCCATTATAATGTCTTTTTAATGGACATGAAGGTTTGATAAAACATGTCTTCCATAACGTGTTTAAAATGAATTAATTCAATTAACACTAAACATTAAAACAATAAAGTGCACAATTCAATAAAAAAAAAGAAGATAATACTTACATTACCTTCAACTTATCAATCTTTTCAAAATTATAATGACTTACAAGTGAACAATTTGTTGGTTCTCTCTTTAAAAGTTGAATGGTATTATTGATTTTACCCACCCATTATATTTTATAAGCCATGTTTTCTGCCTTTAATAAGATTGAACTGGGTGTTGTGGTAAGGGGACCCCTTGCATATAGAGTCACATAGTAAAAGCTTTTACAAATTCTCTACAACAAATGCAAATAAAAGTACAAAACAATAACATCCATGACATTCCTTCACACATGTACACAAGTTTTTAAGGTGGAAACCTGAAGGTAAAAACCACACTTTAAGCACTGTACCTCTCTTTCTCATTCATACTTTCCGTAAAAAAAATATTACAATGGCTCGATGGTCCTTTCATCCATTTACAAAGCTTGTTGGGTTGCCATGCCCAAGGCCAATGCAACTTCAACCAATCACCTCTTTCCCACAAGCTTTCTTCTTTTTTCCGATGCTTCACTTGGATAGTAATGACACCCTTGGGATCCTTGGTGTTGGATTGCCTTTTCCAAAATGGAAATAATGGAATATTGAAATTTTTTCCATAATAATGTTGTTCTTAAGTTTATGTTAGTTATTGAAAAGAGATGTGCATCCCCAATCTAAAGTTAAAAATATAAAATAATATATATTTTTCATTTAAAAAAAAAAATTAAAAATATAAACAATGTTTAATCAATTTGTACATAATTATTAGGTATGGTCAACTTATAAATTTTTACTCAAGAATTCTACCTATAAACTAACAAGTTATCTTTGTAATATATAGAATATACTTTTCAACTAATTAATATATATTATAAGTTTTTATTTAAGATGTCTAACTATAAATTTGACAAGCTAACTTTGTGATGCAACGTGAATTGAGAAGTTAATCTTCATTATCACAAATTTTTAGTTTTTCAAATAGAATTACAAAATTGGATGGAATAATATATTAATATTTATTAAAAATATACTTAAAAAATTAAGTATAAATTAATATAAATATTTAATTGATATGGAGAGATCAAGTTTTTTAAAATGTAAATTTTATTTTAATTTTTAAAATATTAAAAAAGTTTTCTGTAAAATATAAATTTTATTTTAATTTTTAAAATATTATTTTTTTATATCTTCAAAATATTTTATTCTTATTTATCCATAATAAATTTAAAGTTAAAAAAATTAACATAAAATAATTAAACTTTATTTAATTATTAATTAAATAAAAACACAAAATAATTATAAATTAAATATTGATAAATTAACTTCCACCCTTCAAGCTTCATCCAATAAACATTTTCATTAATTCCAATAAATATAATTATACAACATAGAAAAATTACCAATTATCAATTTCCACTCCTCCAAGGAATACTAATGGAATTCATGTTCACATACCAAAAAGCCTTCCGCCCCATACAGGTAAGGTTACATGAAACAACTAAACTGTAATAAAATACAAATAGACATTATTGCTGCAAACAATTTCCATTTCCATAAAATTAATATATATATATATATATATATATAAAAGAAAGTGAGGGTTGTTATACCCTGTTGTTAATATACATAGTTATAATATACAATGATGAATAAAATAAAATTTTATTATAATTAATGGTTATCATATACAATGATCAATAAAATAAAATTTCGTTTAGGAGGAATGAAAAATTGGCAAGAGTTAAATGGTCACATGACATTTACCTTTTTCTAATAAAATTTTAATTAAACCATAATTAAAGAGTAACGTTATCTAAAATTAAATTTATTATTTTTTTTTTTGAAAAATGAAGGAAGAAAGTCAACCATGAATGTTTTTCCCCGTGAAGAATTCTATAAAGGTTGTGTTGTTCGCAAGCATCAGCAGAGACCTTCTAACTCTAGCAAAGACCTTTCAATCTATCTTCTTTGGAAATTGCAAGACCTAGATATTGACTTTTATTGATTATCTCTTTAGTTTGACTTGGGTTTATTTTCTAAAGAATCAGAATCTTGTTTTTGAAAAATTTCAAAGAATTTAGAGTCTTTGTTGAAAAGCAATGTGGTCGATCCATCAAATTCTTGTAATTAGAAAATGGTGTTTAGTATGTAAATAGACTTTTTAAAAATACCTAGTTCGATTTGATATTGAATGGATGTCGTCATTTTTTCACACAACTTTGTAGAATGGCGTCGCAAAATACAAGAATCAAGCATTAGTCAAAATGCATGGATGTCTTTTGCAAGCCAAAGATCTTCTAACTCGCTTTTGGGATGAAGCTGTATATTTTGCAAATGATCTTCTCAATCACATCTTGACTCGATATGTTCCTTTCATGACTCCAGTGAAACAATGGTGATGAAATAAGCCTTTAGTCAACCACCTTTGTGTGTTTGGATGTGTTTCCTAGGCTCATATTTCCAATGATTGCATAAAGAAGTTGGATGCAAAGATTCATGATTGAATCATGATGGGATACTATGAAGAGTCTAAGTCATGTTGAGTATTTGATCATGTCAAATGACAAATAATTATCAAATGAAATGTATGGTTTGATGAGAAGTATTTTTGCATCAAGGTGTTGAATGCCTTTCGATTGATGATATGTATTTTGGGTTCTTATATCTGAAACCTATGCCCACACCCTTTATGGTGTTACACACTTCGATACGTTTCTAATGCATCAATCAGAGTTTGTATGAAAAAGTTATGCCTCCTGCAAGTTGACCTACCATGTTGACCACTATGGTATGAGAGGATGCCACGCCATCCCCCGTTACTCAGGCATATGGGGCTAGCCACATATGTTATTTCGAAAATATTTTAGCAGGTACAAAATCCTATCCCAATTGAGGGTTGAGGAAGTCAAAAACTGTTCCTAGATTGCTATTGAGCTACGTTAAATACCAGGCCACTTGGACGAGAAGGGGTTCTATTCTTTTGCATTGTATCTTGTTCCATATCTAAGAAAAACATCCGAGAGTGGTATTTTGTGAGCATGATAGAAGAGGAGATATTTTGTAGCATCCATACAGGCCAAAATTCAAAGGCAATTCCACAATGAGTTCCTCTTTCTTTGTACTTGCATCATTTACCAGAGAAAATAGATCATAGTAGCCTCACCTTCTAGTTGGGTTTTCTCTTGTATTGGATTTCCCACATCATACATTGTGTTTATTTGTTGATGGTGTGATTGCATTTTGTTGTTCCCATTTTCCACATTTTATCTATTTCATGCGTAAGTAGAAAATCAATGACTAAATATTTTGGAGATCTAAAGGAAAAATAACCTTAATAGTAAAGATTTTCAGTATTTTAATAGATATGTTGTGATGAGCTATTCTAGTGGAAAATCCAAGACAATTTACAAATCAAAAGCAACAAACTACTCTCACCTACATGAATCTACTCCTCTTTCCAGGCTTCCATTTCCTTCGGCCCTCCCATGAGGGAGTTAGCCCCAATCCCGCTCCCATACCATATTGGGAAACATGAGAGGGAGAGTAGACGTAATTAAACAAACCAAAATTGTGCTTGAGTACTCTCTTTAAGAAATAAATAGAGTACATATAAATACACGAAGCTTGGCTCAAGATAGACAACTACAACTATGTTCATCTATAGATTGAGAAAATATCTCAACCTCACACCAATCTAGGTAGCATCTAGTTGGAGAGGATCTCTCAAATCCAAGTAGTTCCAACAACTTTCCAAAGACTAGGAAACAAACTCTCTACTTAGAAACCAACTCTACCTAATCATAACCAACAATCACACCAAAAACAAATGAGAGTTACATATTCCAACACAAAACCAAGCTATAATGTTTCTAAAATACAAATAGACATTATTGTTGCAAGCAATTTCCATTTCCATAAAATCATAATAGAAAAAATCCTAAAAATCCTATAATGAGTGGGCCTAATGGTTAAGAACATGTGTTTCCTCTTAAGAGGTCATAGGTTCAAATCGACTAGTCAAATCGACCAATTTGGTGTGTTGGCTTGACTGTGACCTTATTATTATTATTATATATAAAGTGAGGATTATTATATATAAAATGAGGATGCCATAAGATTAAACACTTATACATGCTTATTATCGATAAAATTTCGTCTAAGAGGAATGAAAATGATAAGAATTGAAAAGTAATGGTAAGAATTGAATGGTCACATGACATTTTAAGTTTTTAATAAAATTTTAATTAAACACGATGATTAAAGAGTAACGTTATTTCAAATTAAATTTATTTTAAGTTTTTAATAAAATTTTAATTAAACACGATGATTAAAGAGTAACGTAATCTCAAATTAAATTTATAGTAACTTTATTTGAAATTAAATTTATTATTATTTTTAAATATCGGAGGAAGAAAGTAAACAATGAATGTTTATACAAAATATATTTTAAATATTTAAATAATGAAATTTAATTAGAAGAGTGTTCAGCTAAAGATCATCATAACTGTCGAGAAGACTACTCTATCGAGGAACCAAGTATTACCACCGTCAATAAACAGAGGTTTTCATGCCTGATTTTTTTTTGGGGTGCATTGAAAGCCGATGTGTGCATATGGATGCTGTAATTTTTTAAATTTTTATAAATTGGAAACGAAAATTTGTGAGTTTAATGATGAAAAATTGAAATTTCCTCAAATTTAGATTTCTTAATACCAACTTTTTATTGTAACATCTTAGTGCTATCACAATTTCAGCGATCTAAAGCTAAAATTTAAAAATATGTTACAATTTCATTTTCAATTTTTATAAATCGAAAATGTTAAATAATGAAAAATTGAAATTTCCCCAAATTTAGATTTCTTAATACCAAATTTTTATTGTAACATCTTAGTGATATCACAATTTCAGCGATGTAAAGCTAAAATTTAAAAATAAGTGACAATTTCATTTTCAATTTTTATAAATTGGAAATGAAAATTTATGAGTTTAATAATGAAAAATTAAAATTTTTCTAAATTTAGATTTTTTAATATCAATTTTTTTTATTTTGCACTAGTTTTTGAAATGTGAGAACATTGGGAATTTGAATACAGTGTCAAGAACACTAGTAGAAGTTGGGAGCAGCAATAATATATATTAAAAAAATATAAAAATATTTTAAATTACAATGATACTTTAGATTACAATGTATATAAAGATATTGATACATTTTAAATCTTATTTCAATAAAATTGAAAGTCAATAGAAGACAATACTGAAACTTTAACACAATACTGAAATTTTAATATCCATAAATATTCCATTAGAAATTTGAAGCATTATTTTTTTTATTGGAAAAAACAAAATAGTACTACTCTTCTAATATGAAAATACAATAAAAGTCAGTGATATGGTTCGTTGATATCAACTACAAAGTGGAGCAAATGTTTGAGGTGGATAGGGTATTGATTTATTAGACTTTCATGTTTAGTTTGGGTTTGAAGAAAAACATACATGCATTAAAAGTTTTTTATATCCACAACTATAAAGTGAGTATTATTAAGTTTTTTTACTTAACTAAGTTTTGAAATAATATTTAACTCTAGTTTAGTCTTAGTTATATAATGATATTTTGAATAAATATAATGAAAATATTTGTAAAAAAATATGTAGTTATAATAATGAAATAAATATATTTGCATTTTAATTTAATATAATTCTAATTTAAAGCTTATTTTTTTAGGAAACTGGTTCTAAAGCTCCCATTTCCTTGAGGTTGAAGCTCCCAAAAAACTTCCAAACTCTCAAAAGAGTTCCCAACCATTTGGGGACGTTCCCAACCAGTTTCTAAGCTTCCAAAACTTCAAAAACGAGTTTCAAAAATATTGAAAATGCTGAGAGCTATTCCCATGCAACTATGCAAATTTTTATTGTAACATCTTTAATTGTATCACATTTTCAGCGATCTAAAGCTAAAATTTGAAAATCTGTTGACAAAAGAACATAAGAAAAAAAGTGGTTCTGTACACGATTAGCTTATCCTCTAACCGACCTTGGCCTTATGGTTAGGGCGGGAAGATGGAATCCTTCATCGGGACATGATGTCATCATATTCGTCAAAGCTATCCGTCAAACTCATGAATTCCATGGACATCAAACATAGTTGCGCAAACATGACTGCGACACTACTTCCAAATAACGCGATAGCAATAACAATATTCCGTCGGGAGATTAATGTTGTTATTCTGTGAACGCATGAGTTGTTAATATCCGAAATTCCAACTTTGCTAATTCCCTCGTTGACAGAATTATTCCACATATCGTTATTGTCGAGGAGGGATCGACCATGTGATTCTTCAGCACCTTGACATAAATTAGGACGATGAAGAAGCAGAAGAAGAAGAGCAGAGCTGATGAAATAACCGTTTCTATTTGCCATTTTTCTAAGAGCCATGCAAACCATATATAATATTCTTCTGCAACAACAGCTGGGAATATAATGAAATAGAAGATTTCTTGCAACTGCAATATTTATGTTAGACATCTTTAGCTTACAAGGCTCTTATTTATCTGTTGGTTCAGCAACTACCATTGCAGATAACTTCAAGTCCCATTACACTTGGAATTGTTTGTTTAATTCCTAACTATCACATGTGGGAATTGCTTCACTCCTCGCTTTTATCTGTTGGAATTTTTTTAATACATTTTAATAATTCTTTCCTCTTACGCCCTCTCCCACAATCACACGAAAAACGTGTCAAGATAATACGCACGATTTCTACGTTTGAATGGATTTCATCATTTTAAAGTGAAAAAAGCTCTATTTTAAGAAAGTCGAAGCTGTTAAGACAAATTCTGTGTACGACTAATATAGAAACGTTTCCAGTCGAAAAAACAATAAAAATATTAATTAATATAGCTAAGTCTCACCTACTCGATCAATAATTAGGCTTACTTGTTTCCTTTAGAGTTCATGAATCCTACTCCAATCTTATTGTAGAAAAGGATCTCGTGTTGGGTGTGATATGGATGGCAAAACAAGGGATTGAATTTTCTATTGGGTAAATGGTTATTAAAGGAGAATATCTCACACACGATGAAAGAACACGAAAGAAATGTGGTTATGCATTTCAAGATTATAAACTAGGTCAAGTCGTATATCACTTTAAAAACTTGGTTATAGGTATAAACCTTCAACTATAAACAATGTCAAGTAAGAACTCATGAAAGGTACGCTACTTCTTTCCTTACTCTGAAAATGAGAAGTTAATGGAGACCGTTAGTATTAGAAGTGATCCTGGTGGTCTACTTGAATGACCATGGTCTACTTGAATGACCATATGTATGTAAAACAATTTTGGATTCATTTTATGGTTGTTATTGTATTCCTGTATTTCCATGCCTTTTCTTTCCTTGTCATGCCATGCCTTGCCTTGCCTTGTCATGCCATGCCATGCCTTTCCTTTCCATGCCATCCTTTGCCTTGCCTTCACTTGCCTTTCCTTGCATTGCATTTCCATGCCTTTCCTTGTCTTGCCATGCCATGCCATGCATTCACTCTCCTTGCCTTCACTTGCCATGCCTTCACTTCTCTTGTCTTGCATTGCTTTGTCACGCCATGACTTTCCTTTCCTTTTCACGCCATGCCATGCCATGCCATGCCTTGCCTTTCCATGCCATGCCTTTCCTTTCCTTTCCTTTCCACATGCCATGCCATGCCTTCACTTTCCTTGACTTTTCTTCACTTTCCA
>JASDQU010244529.1:121451-135559 GCA_032191745.1 Picea mariana
TGATGAGACCCCCTTTCCCTTGGCCATGCAACCAAAGGTCACTGCCCTGGCGTGGTGACCAGATGATGGCAATGTCATACTGCTGGATACCTATGAACATAATGGGTCGGCTCGTGATGAGACCTCCCATTCTCTTGGTTAGGTCTTGTTTTATTATTTTTCTTAGGGTTCCTCTGGTTTCTTATCGAGAGGCTTTTTATTGCCTTCTCAGGGATCCCCTGGGCGAAGCATCTCTAGGTTTTGTTTCCTATGGATTTTATCTTTTACCAGCTGCTTTTACCCCTTGGGCCTTTAGCCCCTTCTTCCCACAAGACAAAGTGTAACCCTCAAAGGTCATCCTAATGGACGGGCTAGGGGAATGGGATAGATGTGCGGGGCATAAGATGTAAAAAATGATAAAATGATGGGAGCGGACGATGGCTTTGCAAATCCCCCTTGGTGGCTAACCAAAACCCATGAATATCAACTTGCTAAGTCACCCCATCAATCACCCCATCAATGGTCAAGTGGATTAGTGTAAGATCCAAGCAGTCATCAGAAATGAAAGGAACCTAATGCATATATAAGAAGGTTATAACGATCAAACATGACACATACCATGATACCTCAGACCAATTACCTCATGGAGCAAGAGTCCTCTCCGATGCAAGTCCAATCCGGTGGTGATGGAAGCTGCTGCTGCTGACAAGACAAATCTGGCGAAGAAGAAGAAAGATGGGCCCTCCAGGGCCATGCTCAGGTCAATCTTGCTCTCGGTACTTCATGTCTAGGACCTGTGGGCCTCGAGACATGATCTCCTAGTTATCCCTAGATATCGGGGATAACAGGTTTGTTCTCCCAAAACTGTTCACCAGGTAGGTCCTGCAAAGACAAATGAACATGCCCTCCAAGGATCTCAAGTCAGAACATCATGATAAGTGGATCCAATCAATAAATAATCCATCTGAGCATGTGCATCAAATATCACTATATCAAACAATTAACAACTCAAAGACACTATGCAACTTTTCAAGCTTAAGTATGGGAGGGTTGACAAGGTGTCCTATTAGGTAGGTCTTTCCCTAGGTAAAGGAGAAATTCCAAGAGATCCCTCTCTAAGCCATATAAAGTGGATGTGGTGGTAGGGGTCAAGACTCAATGGGCATAGGAATCATCACATACAAGGGGTCATAGTGTCTCAATCATGGGTTCCTTTGTAGAGGGTCTGTGGTAGCTTCGTCCACAATGCACTTTTTCCAAGCCCATTGTTTGCCTTTTATCTTTATTTCTTTATATTTTCTTTCATAATAGCATAATGAGATATTGAAGGTCACTGCCCTGGCGTGGTGACCAGGTGGTGGCAACGTCACCCACAAATACCTAATGGAAGTGAGAAAGTTGGCTCATGATGAGACCCCCTTTCTTTTATCCATGCAGTTGAGAGTCACTGCCCTGATTTGGTGACCAAATGATGAGAATGTGATACCACTAGATATCCATGGACATGATAGGTAGGCTCATGATGAGACCTCCTATCCTTCAACTAACCTTTTAAAATTTTTTTATTATATTGCGGGTCCCTTTTTATTCAAAGATACGCGTTTCATTTCTTTCTTGGGTGATCCCTAAGCAAAGCGTCTGAAAGGTTTATATAAGGCTTTTATATTTTACCCAACACCAAACCCTTTGGGCCTTTAGCCCCTTCTTCCCATAGAATGAGGGACAACCCATTCTTGGGTCAATACACCCTAAAATCCCAAGAGATAAGGAAATGGAGGGGAATAATGATGGAAAATGGTAAGTATGGTCGGTAATGATACAATGTCTCATTAAGGGATTTCCCAATAGCAAACCCATTCCAAAAGAAGACCACTTACTAGGGCACAATGTCAACCATCAAGGTGAAGCATGGGAAAAATAATAATGTCCAAGCACATATCATGAAGTCTAGAGAAATCTAAGATACAACATAATCAAATGGCTTAGGTATTGAAATGATGCTCACCATAATACTGACTTGTACCTCGTGGAGCAAGGCGCACTTCCTTTCAGAAGCCAATTGGTGTGGTGGATGCCATCTGTAAACTTATGACCATATGTGGTGGTGATTGGGTTTTCCATCTGTGAAAATGGTATTGGTGGTCATGTAGTCTCTCAACACTCCATACCTGCACCCTGAGGGCCTCGAGACATCATCTCCTTAGTTATCAACAAAATGGGGATAACATTTGACTCCTACTTGGGGACATGTGCTCTCCGTAGATTGCATGAGAATTGTAACATCTCCTAGTAGACCTGTTCCTGCAAGTAAACATCAAAATGTTAAGTGTAGAATGGCCTACTCATCCTTGTTCTCATATGATCAAAATCCAAACCAACTAAGCTATAAAAATTAAATTTTGCAATTTTTTCAATTTTTTTTTCTAATCTAAGCATGAAATCAATATGCAAGTAGAGAAAAATGAAAATGAAATACATCTAAACTAGTATGAGCAATCAAGACGCAAAACATAGGGAATCAAAATGAATTACCTACTTACCTGGGGCACGGGCCCTGAAGAAATCATGTGCCACCTTTGAAAAATTGTTTGAGGAGAGATCCATTTACTGGTAGTGGCATCCTCCTCCCGTCTGTCATGGATAAGTAGAAAGAGTCTGGTCTAGACACTTCCTCTATTTTGTAGGGGCCTAGCCAAACTTTTGATGCATTCCTGGTTTTTCTCTTCTTTTGTCCCACATGAGAACTTGATCCCCTTCCTTGAAGTCTCTTTGTCTTTCCTTTCAATCAAAAGTTCATTTTTTTTTTATTGATTCCTTTCCATTTGATCAAAGGCCATTATTTGAGTCTCATCCAATTCTAGAAGTTGATCGATTCGCCCCTGCAATGATTCCTTATCCGTATTGAATTTTTGGGCTACTTGTAGTGTTAGTGTTTGGATATTTATAGGCAAGCGAGTCTCAAATCTATACACAAACTCAAAAGGAGTCTTTCCAGTGGAAGTCTTGGTGGTTGTGTGGATGACCCACAAGGAATACTTGATCTTGTTGTCCCAACTCTTCTTGTTCTCCCCAACAATTGTTTTTACAATGTTCATGATGTTTTTGTTGTTGGATTCTACCAATCCATTCCCTTGAGAATAATAATTCGAATATAGTGATAAGACAATCCCATACTTGAAACAAAACTCATTGAGTGCCATTAAGCTAAAGGCTTTGGCATTGCCGATGGTTATCTTAGCAAGGAGGCCAAATCTAGTAATAATATTTTCCTCAAGGAATTTCATCATGACTTCTTCCGTTTATTTCTTGGTTGGGATAGCTTCCACCCATATGGTGAGGTAATCAGTGACAGTTAAAATCCATCGGTATCCGTTACTAGAATTGTCTTTGAATTCATCGATGAAATCCAGTCCCCATTGTTGAAAGGGTGCTTCTACAATGATTGGTTTAAGGGGAAGGGTAGGGAGGTGCTGATTTCTAGAAAAAAATTGACACAGATGAAAATCTCTAACATATCAATGTGTGTCAGAAAAATAGTAGGCCAATAGTACCCTGCTCTTAAAATATTATGGGCCATGGTGCGTGCTGCAAAATGGCCTCCACAATGTCCTTCCTGGAGTTATGTGACTAACTTATCAACTTCTTCTTTATCAACACATCTAAGTCTTACCCCAGCTGGGTTTCTCCACCCGAGACCCTCTTCTGTTAGGAAATACTTCATGGATTTGAGTCTTAGGGATATTCCTTTTTGTTTCACCAAATGATCAGGGCCTATGAGGTTTTTTAAGTAATAAATGATGTTTGAATACCATTCATTGTTTTCAATCTCACTTACGAAGATGTTGACTTGATCCTTTTGTCCTACCTCAATGGCCTCTTGATTGATTTCTGTCATCATTTTTTCCATCCCTTGTCCTTTAATTATCTTAGTTGGCTTGATTTCCAAATCATATTCCTGTATTTGTGATACCCACTTTCCTCTTGATCCAAGACAATTTTGTTGTGATAAAACATCCTTTATAGTGGGGTAGGGGACAAAGGCCTTGATCTTGTTGTATCCCACATATGTTCAAAAGTGTTTGAGAGACTTGACTAGAGAGTAAGATTGTTTTTTCGTGATGGTGTAGTTCAGTTACGAGTCCCTAAGATTCTTGCTCATGAAAGCTATTGGTTGTTCATCCCCTTGATCATTCTTTTGTAACAATACACTTGTGATGATATCTTTTGAAGAAAAGGAGAAAATGATGAATTCCCTGGAGAAGTTGGGGATAACTAAGACATGTGAGACAATTATTGTCTCCTTAATACGTTCTAAAGACAACCTACATTCACTTCCCCACTCAAAATGAGATTCCTTTTTTAGTAACTTGTTAAGGGGTTTAACGATTTCAGAAAATTTTGGGATGAATCTCCTGATAAAGTTAATCTGGATGAAGAAGGATTGCAAGGATTTCTTATCTTTAGGCAAAGGTATTTTCTTGATGGCTTCAACCCTCATGGGATCTATCATGATTCCATATTTAGAAATGATGTGTCCCAACAACTTACCCTTTTCAACACCAAAAATTGATTTCTTAGGGTTGAGAGAAATGCCATATTACCTACATCTTTGGAAGATAGTTCTTAAGTGTTGAATATGTTGTTCTCTCGTTTGATGGTCAAATCATATTGATATATCTCTATGATATTTCTGATTAGATATCTGAAGGCATAGTCCATGGCTCACTAAAAAGTATCCCCTCTGTTGGTGACTCCGAAAGGAATTCGTAAATACTTATAGGTTCCAGAAGGGGTGGTAAAGGAATTTTTTAGTTGATCATCCTCTTTTACCAAAACCTAATTATACCCTGAGAAACCATGAAGCATGGACATCATCTGTGCACCGGCTACCCTTTGCAAAAGATATTCCATGTTTGGTAAGGGATAATTGTCCTTGAGTGAATCTTGGTTTAAGTTTTTGAAATCCACACATATCATGATTTCAGCATTCTTATTCCTGACAATGAATGGATTAGACACCCATGATGAATATCTAATCGGTTCAATTATTCCTACCTCAACCATATTTTGTAACTCTTTCTATACTTATGGGGCAACCTTTGGGTTCATTAGTTTGATCTTTTGTCTGAAAGGATTTGCACCATCAATGAGGGGAATGGCGTGTTGTATAACATCTTCTCAGCAGGCCTTTAGATCGTCATAAGACCAAGCAAAAAACATCCTTGAACTCTCTTATAAGTGTAGTCATATTTTCCCTCTTATCATTCGTCGTTCCTTTACCAAATTTGATTAACTTTGGGGATTCTTCGGTTCCAATGTTGCATTCAATAATCTCTTCATTGATTTTATTGTGAGGTTTCCATTTATACATATCATTTCGGTCAAAGAGGTTTTCCTAAGGAACAATTCCTTTGGGTAGGGGATCGTCGGCTATATTGATGATCTTGATKCTTTCCTTCTCACCCAACAATTTTATTCATGCTTCAGAGAATTCTCCTTCATTTTGTAGAAAGAAAATAAGTTGAATGTCGTTTTCAAAAACTTGCCAATGTTCCAAGTTGTCAGGTAATGAAGGTTTGAAGTTGACTTCTACCTTGTAGAAACCGATTTCTTTTGAAAKTTGTAAGTTTGAAGCGGACACAACAAGACTATTTGTCAAATGATATTCTTCCCTACGGATGGCCTCAATGGAAAAGTTTTCAAACCTCTTTATGGCGTCCCAAAGAGCATCTCTATATTTCTTTAACCTTGGGTTCTTTGCAACAAACTTCCTATTGACTTTTGAAACAATATATCAGAGTCCCCTTTTACGTGCAGGTTCTTGATGTTCATATTGATGGCCAGGTTGATGCCTAGGATAAGGGATTTGTACTCAACAATGTTATTTCTCCACTCAAAATCAAGTCTATATGAAAAAAGGGTGGTCTCGTTATCTGGTGACCTTACGAATATTCCTACACCCGATCCCACACTTGAGTGCACACCATCAAAATCCAAGCCCCAAGACCCTTCTTTTCTTTCTTCATCTATGAAAGGGAAACCTACCACAATAAACATGGTGTCTATTCCTTCTTTGAGAACTTGATGGTTTACGTTGTGACGACCCACATTATTTTCAGTTTTGGTATTGTCTTGGATATACAGTTTCTCTTTAAGTTTGTTGATCTCACACCTGGCTTTGTCCATAGGTTCTGCAAAGATTTGCTGAAAGTATTGTGAGAATTTCACTTCGCCAACTCTGTGGCTTGCTTCTTTTCTAATTCCAAGATCTCATTTGGTGGGAAAGGTGTTTTTTCTAAAGTTCTCTCTCTCTCTTTTCTTCCAAAAGGTTGATCATGAGAAACTTTTCCCTATCAACTGCTTTCTCTCATTCCTCTTGTAGGTAAATTATGACATCTGTGGGAAGTTATGGTGAAACAAAGTCATCAATCTAATTAATCTGAACAACCATATTAGGGTTCTCTTCTTCTTGTATCAAGGAGGTGGCTAAGTTTTCTTCTATTTCACATGCCCTCTCCTGAGCTTCAAACAAAGTAGTAGGACGTTTTCTAACTAGGCCCCCATACAGATATTTCACAGTTGATATAGATAGCTTGAGAATGGAAGCTTGAGGAGGTTTAAACTCCTAGGGAAAGCGTCTTACGAGGGTGTTAAACCTGTCGTTGAAATTCCTTATATATTCCCCTATTTTTCTTTTGCAGTTGTGGAGCTGATTACACAAGGACTGGTAATCTCTCGTTTTCTTGAATCTTTTGGTGAATGTTTCATGAAAGAAGTTCCAATTTGTGATTTTCCCTGGGGGAATTTTGTTAAACCAATCCTTGGCCCTTTCAAAAAAAGTATAAGAGAAACATTTCATCAGGATATCCTCATGCTAGTCACAAGATTCTATACTACGCATGAATATATACAAGTGATCTTGTGGTTCAATAAGGTCTTCCCATGAAAAATGGGTAGCCATTCTTTGAAGTCATTTGAGAGATTATGAGGGGATCCAAGGATCTTTGTTATGTCCAAAGGTTTGTGTGCCTCTTTTTTTTTCATGCTCCAAGTAACACTTGGTGAGGATGGTATGGATGAAGGTGAAGGTGTAGAAATAAAATGTGAGGATGGAGGGATAGGAGGGGCAGAGGATAAATTATGAGGGACAATGGATTTCAGGGGACTAGGCCCTTTGGGTGGTGCTTTACAACCCCTAGAGGGTTTTTTGATTGTACATTTCTTTGGTGGCATGGTGGAGTCACTAGAAAAGCATTTTAGGAAATTTTTTGTCGATAAGGTGGAAAGGGAATGTCCCTTGGGTTGAGTTGCCAGGTAAGCTTAGGGAAAGGCTTTGGGATAACTTACCAAAGTGTCATTTATGGTATGAAGAAGATTCAAAATATTCCTYGAAAATGATACCAAAATATTATAGTGCAAGTTGTAGGTTGGGAAAATCCCGACCCAACCACGAAACAAGTGATACAACTTGAGAATCCTACACCCAATGTCACCTCGACGTAGGTCCCCCACTTCAAGGGTGACTAGGTGATCCCGGTGACCCTAGGGGGATTGATATGGAKATTAATATGAATGGAAATAAAGCCCCTATAGTTCAAGTCTAAGTGGAGTGAAAGGTGGAAAGATATGCTTTGCAAGTCAAGTAATTGTTTCCCCACAGATGTAACACTTCTCTGAATGATTGTACCTGCCCGAGACAYAAGAAAAGACACTTTGAAATAGTATATGTTAGTTGGATCAACAAGTTAATATTTCTTTCCCTAATTTGCAGAAATATATGACAATATATATCAACAATAAAAAGGTACTGTAAGTTGCTCAATAATTTCTAGAGATCAAGTAGAAATTGCAAGACAAAGATTAGCTAAACTCAAGATGAAAAGCCAATATTATAGCACAAAAGATAAGGTTGTTGTAAACACTTGTCTGCAACAAATTATTTCTGAATTATGGCTGTAACATTCAATGTATTACAACGAGAAAATTGGCCAGTTAAATCTCCTCAAACTTTTCCAAAAAGTGTGCTAGGACAAGGGGATCAAGTGTGGAAGGTTTGAGCAAAAACCAATGGTTGATAAGAGAGTTATTAAAGCAAGTAAGATAGGGTTTTTGCAGCCCTAATGGTTGAAGATGCAATTTTGTAACATGAGAAATAAGTATCCCCTATATGGGGACACCCTAGTGGCTATGAGGTGCCCAAGGAACAAGGAAAACAATCTACTTTGCAAGAAGTAAAAATGACCAAAAATCATGTTTCCCAATGCAATATTTTATTCTCCAATGAAACAAATCAATGACTAGTTCCTTTACTATTGGGTTAATGGAGTCATAAGGAGCTTAGAGAAGCTACCTCCTTGGAGGTGTAATCCATTTTAATTCTTAATGAAAGTTTCTCTAAGCTAGGGTTTAGGCTAAGAGGGTGTATACCCTTATACTTCTCTTAGTAAACCCTAAATCAATGAGATCAAGCAAATAAAATGATGAAGGATATGGTGGGGGTGTATGACCTTATACTTACCACCTAGATCCTAGCATAACATTTCTTTACTTGAATAAGATGATAGCAAGAGAGTAAAAAACATACCAATATCAAGAGAAATGATAAGACAATTCACCACAACAGCTAGAAAGCATCATCCAAAGCTAGTGATAGGTCGTCCTCCATCAACCATTCATAAAATAGCCATAAAACAAGTGCACAAGAGCTAAACTAGCCAAAGGGGCTGAAAATTTTAGACCAAGCCTCTCACCAGAGGGAGAGTTATGATTAAAAGGAGATCTTATGATCTCTATTTATACAAAAATTTAGCTAACATAGCTTGTCCACAAATTAAGGAGTAAAACACGAGATTAAGGGTCAACAACCCTAATCGTTCCCCCTTAACAAAATAATATTATGCATTTCACTTAAAATTTCATGTTTTTCACAAATTAAACCCTAGATTTGGAGGAAATTACCCCTTTAGGGTATGTTTTTCCACTTTGAGGAAGTTGTTGGTGTTGTAGAAGCATGGATGGGCCTCCAAAGGCCATGTGTCAAGCATCCAGACACTCATATAATATTGAATACCCTTCTCCTCCTCAAACATCCATATGTCAAACACTGTCACCTCACTACCATGCCCTAGCCCCCAAGATCATGACATCAAGTTAAAAAATGGAATGTTTTTCCCCTCCTGTGCAAATCGTTTGGCAAGTAATGGGTGGGATAGGTTGTCAAAATCATCATCAACACCGTCCAAGTCATCTCTCTCTCATCTAGCATGCATGCCTATGGCATCCAACCTGTTGGCTTTTAGAACAAAATGAATACAGATTATTAAAAGATGCTTAACACATAATAAAAAAGATACAATAAAATTGGTTTTTTATTCCATAAGGAAATAAGTTGAAACTGTAAAATGCAGCGGAAAACAAACTTATTGGAATGGTGGTGGATTATCTATGAGAAGAGATGTGACGACTATGCTCATTCACTAGAAATCATTACAATGAGGCTCTAAAGGCCTTTTTACAATAAACATGAATGATCTGAATTTTATGAGCAGAACAAAATGAATACAGATTATTAAAATATGTTTAACATAGAATAACAAATATACAGTGAAATTGGTTTTATATTCAATAATGAAATAATATGAAACTGCAAAATGCAGTGGAAAACAAGCCTAC
Source organism: Picea mariana (assembly GCA_032191745.1). Taxonomy (NCBI): domain Eukaryota; kingdom Viridiplantae; phylum Streptophyta; class Pinopsida; order Pinales; family Pinaceae; genus Picea; species Picea mariana. The sequence goes on from JASDQU010244529.1 coordinate 131,103, forward strand.
TGGAATGGTGGCGACTTATCTCTGAGAAGAGATGTGACGGATGTGCTCATTCGCAAGAATATTATTACAATGAGGCTCTGAAGGAATTTTTACAATAAACATGAATGCAAAAAATCCTACACATCCAAAAACCTAACTCTGGGAGATGAAGCGCCAAAAGTCACGTGGGCCCCGTTTGGGTAAGTAAGTACATCAACTTTGCAGAGTCGTAACTTTTGCATACGATCTTCGTTTTAGGTGCACGATAGCTCGTTGGAAAGGTATCATCGAAAATATTCATTTTGGGGGATCAATGAGAGCGTTCAAATATCATTGAGAATCTTGATCCCAAAAACCCTTCATGTAGGCCCTCAAAATGGTCTTGGAAGTTAAAAACTGCTAAACATAGTAAATTGCCAAAATTGTCAAAAAACTATTTTGAGCAAGTTGGAAAAGGTGGGTGGCTACCGATATCTACCTGGATCAATCCTCCCTTATTAGGTAGAAATGGTATCCATTGCATTGAGTCCCCCCATCATATGAGGAAATTTCTGTTGAATTTGGCCCCGGGTGAGCCACTTGCCTTGGTACAGGAGATGCCCTGGTTTAACGCCTCGATAAAGCTGGATCCTTTGTTGTCAAGTAACCTTGATATGTGTGTCCACAATCTTCTCACTGGATGCCTGTTGCATGCATTTAGGGTTGAGCTCTGTTGGTGTCAACTTCTCTTCTATCTTTGAGGTGTCCAATAATGGTGGGAAATATGGGCGAAGGAAAGCCATGTTGAGGACTGGGTGCAGGCCAAGGAAAGGGGGAATGTTGATCTCAAAAGAATTATCACCCACGACATTGGTGTTGGTGTACGACCCATAACAGAGTGGGCAAAGCTTCCAATGGGGCCCTGTAAGGCTTTCTTTTTGCAAGTGCAACCAAAATTTGTCTCCCACCTGAAACTTATGTGGCACTCGATGTTGATCATGACGCTGTTTGTACTTGGCATTAGACTTATGTAGAATATCCTAAACCTGTTGGTGGATGTGCTGGATCCGATAAATGAATCGGGTGGATAGGTGGGTGGCCACCGATATCCACTGGATAAATCCTCCCTCCTTATGAAGAAATGGTCTCCATTGCATTGAGTTCCCCCATCAGATGAGGAAGTTTCTGTTGAATTTTGCCCTGGGTGAGCCACTTGCCTTGGTTTAGGAGTTTCCTTGCTTTGGCGACTTGATAAAGATGGATCCTTTGCTGTCAAATGCCCTTGATTTTTGTGTCCACAATATGATCATTGGATGCCTGTTGCATGCATTTAGGGTTGAACTCTATTGGTGTCAACTTCTCTTCTGTCTCTGAGGTGTCCAATAATGGTGGGAAATCTGGTAGAAGGAGAGCCACGTTGAAGACTGGGTGCAGGCCAAGGAAAGGGGAAATGTTGATCTCAAAATCATTATCACCCACAGCCTTGGTAATGGTGTACGACCCATAATGGAGTGGGCAAAGCTTTCGATGGGGCCCTCTAAGGTGTTCTCTCTGCAAGTGAAACCAAACTTTCTCTCCCACCTGAAACTTATGTGGCACTTGATGTTGATCATGGCGTTGATTTTACTTGGCATTAGACTTTTGTAGAATATCCTGAACTTGTTGGCAGATGTATTGGATTTATTCAATGAATCGAGTGGATTTGTCAGCTTCTGGTGGAGTAGGGGATGAGTCGACTGAGGTGGTCTCCAGGGGTAGTGCAACATCCATGGGGTATAATGAATGGAATCCCAACCCCTCCTAAAAGGGGCTGTGGCTAGTTGAGCTATGCAGGGCTTGGTTGTAGCTATGTTGGACATAAGGAAGACTCTCATCCCATGTGTGGGGGTGTTTTGAATTCTACATGCATAGGGTATGTATCATCATCTGATTGACGACCTTAGTTTGACCATTTGTCTGGGTGTGGAAGGTAGTGGATTTGGTGAGCTTGGTATCCAACAGTGACCAGAGGCTCGACCAGAATGTCCTGAGGAACCGACTATCACGGTCTGATATAATGGTTTGTGGGATCCCAAAATATACCCATACTCGTTCAAAGAAGAGCTTGGCAGTGGCTTCTTCTTATGGCAGACAACAAGGAGTAGACCACTTTGATACCACTGATCTAGATTTTATGAGTAGAATGAAATGAATACAAATTATTAAAATATGCTTAACACAAAATAACAAATATATAGTGAAACTAATTTTCTATTCAATAAGGAAATATGCTGAAATTGTAAAATGCAACAGAAAACAAGCTTACTGGAATGGTGGCGGCTTATTTCCGAGAAGAGATGTGATGACTTCTCTCATTCACAGGAAGATAATTACAATGAGGCTCTAAAGTCCTTTTTATAATAAACAAGAATGTCAAAAACCCTAGACATCCAAAAACCTAACCCTAGAAGATGAAGCGTCAAAAGTCATGTGGGCCCTGTTTGGGTAATTTAGTACATCAGCTTCCCGGGGTTGTAACTTTTGTATACGATCTCCGTTTTAGGCGCACGATATCCCATTGAAAATGTATCATCAAGGAGATTCATTTTGGGGGATCAATGAGAGCCTTTGTCTATCATTCAGAATATCTATCCCGAAAACCTTCATTTAGGCCCTCAAAATGGCCCTGGAAGTTAAAAACTACTAAAAATAGTAAATTACCAAAATTGTCATAAAATTGTTTTGAGCAAGTTCGAAAAGGTGGGTGGCCACCGATATCCACTTGGATCAAGGAATATAAAAAAAGCTAGACATTCAAAACCCTAACCCTAGGAGATGAAGCACCAAAAGTCATGTGGGCCTCGTTTGGGTAAGTTAGTACATCAACTTCTCGAGGTCATCACTTTTGCATACGATCTTCGTTTTAGGTGCACGATAGCCCATTGGAAATGTATAATCAAGAAGAATGATTTTCAACTAGCTCAGGTCAATGGCTAAAATAGTCACCTGGGCCCCAAATCCTGAAAAAAACGTCGTTCAGGGCCTCAAACGGCCCCGAAAGTTTGAAACTAGAAAAATTGTCAAGAAATTACCTAGGTGGAAAACTGTTTTTCAAGCTAGTGGAATAGGTGGGTGACCACCGATATCCACTAGATAAATCCTCCCTCATTATGAATATATGGTCTCCATTACATTGATTTCCCCCATCAGATGAGGAAATTTCTGCTGAATTTGGCCCCGGGTGAGTCACTTGCCTTGGTGTAGGAGTTGCCCTGCTTTGACGACTCGATAAAGATGGATCCTTTGCTGTCGAGTGCCCTTGATGTGTGTGTCCACAATATGATCACTGGATTCTTGTTGCATGCATTTAGGGTTGATCTCTGTTGGTGTCAACTACTTTGCTATCTTTGAGGTGTCCAATAATGGTGGGAAATATGATAGAAGGAGAGCCACGTTGAAGACTGGGTGCATGCCAAGGAAAGGGGGAATGTTGAGCTCAAAATCATTGTCACCCAGAGCCTTGGTGATGGTGTATGACCCATAACGGAGTGGGAGAATCTTTCGATGGGGGACTATAAGGTGTTCTTTCTTCAAGTGCGACCAAACTTTGTCGCCCACTTGAAACTTATGTGGCACCTAATGATGATCATGGCATTGCTTGTACTTGGCATTAGACTTCTGTAGAATATCCTGAACCCGTTGGCAGATGTACTAGATCCTCTCAATGAATCGGGTGGATTTTTTAGCTTCTGGTGGATCAAGGGACGAGTCAGCTGAGGTGGTCACCAGGGGTAGTGCAACATCCATGGGGCCCAATGGTTGGAATCCCAATCCCACCTGAAAGAGGTTGTGGCCAGTTGAGCTATGCAAGGCTCAGTTGCAACTATGTTGGACAAAGGGAAGACTCATCCCATGTGCAGGTTTTTTTTTAATTGTACATGTGTAAGATATGTATGATCATTCGATTGAAAACCTCAGTTTGGCCATCTGTCTGGGGGTGGAAGGAAGTGGATTTGGTGAGCTTGGTATGCAACAGTGACCAGATGCTTGACTAGAATGTGATGAGGAACTGACTATCACGATCTGAGATAATAATTTGTGGGATCCTAAAATGTACCCATACTTGTTCAAAGAAGATCTCAGCAGTGGCTTCTGTTGTGATGTTCTTCTTGCAGGCGGATAGAATCGCCATCTTGGAAAAACAATCAAAAGACACAAAAACTTTCATTTCTCCTCTTGGTGGATGGGAGACCCGACATGTAGTCCATTGAGATGGAATCCCACGGTCTGTCAGGAGTAGGCAGAGGGGTGTATAGGCCCTATTTCTTAGTGCTCAATTTTATAATAACGCAGGTAGTGCATGGCCTGATATACTTGCTAACATCTTATCAAAGTTTTGAACAATAGAAATGTTTCTGCAACATTACCACTATGTTTTCGACACCAAAGTGTCCTCCCACCCGAATGTAGTGATCTTTCCAAATCATCTTTGCGCAATCAGTTGATGGAATGTAGAGCTG
>JASDQU010244530.1:32492-43780 GCA_032191745.1 Picea mariana
ATATCTACCATTTGTTGCACACCTTGCAAAAATATTTACAGAGCATCATTACTCTGTCTCCTTCTTCACCTGCTATCCACAAGTAAACTTCAACTTCTGATACTACTTGATGTAGTCAAACTGTCTTCTCTATCTCCTTCACCTGAAATCTACAAATGAAATATTCTTTGATACCACTTGATGGAGACCCCCTACCCCGAAATGGTCCACTGACCTCCCGGTCTCTGGATCTTCTCTTTATTGAGCCGAAATGGCTCTTCGGGTCTCTACTTGAACCCCTCAACGAATCCACAAGTCCTTTTATGAAACCCATTCTATGAAAACAAGCACCAGGCATGAGCTTCACCCCCACATGAACACTACCATGTGACCACATCTTTACTCCAAAAGGCGCTTCAGAATTCGCGACTTCGAAAATCATGTTACTGAGTCCCCCTGACTCCTCCAAGTCCCGAAACCTGAAATAGGGCTTAACAAGCTCTAGCTCCTCCCTTAGGTTTTCTCTATGTGAACCTGTCCTATGACCTAGGGCCAATCCTCTGGGCATGTTTCATTTCACGATATCAGGGCTCCTGATATTGATTTCTCTGACTCCTTCTATCCCTGACACCTGAAATTCTCCCGCATTAGATCAATGGCTCCTGATTCTCCAAAATCCGATGTTCCATGCTCCTCCTTCGTGAAGTCGGGACTTTGTGATTCAGGACTTTGAGATGGTTCTCTCCTTCGAACCCCTAGTTCCCAAAATGATGAAATCTCCTTCTGGACGATCGACGGTCCAGATCACTGCTAGATCAATGATCCAGATCAAGTCGTGATTTCACGTTTCACAAATTCTTATGACTCAACCTTTGACTCCTCTAAGTCACAAGTCAGCGAAATGATGATTTTTTGCCACGTGTCCCTTCTGATGGACAGTTAGGATTGTTGCGGTTCGTCCCCTCTCAGATATCTAACGCATGTAAATCTCCACCACGTGTCACCCCGGATTCAACAGTCCAGAATGATTTTGCGAATTCACCTTTCACGCATTTTCTCCTTAGTTCCTTGCGAATCTCCCAAAGTTATTTCTCTCAAAATTCATGATCTTGTGCCACACGTCCTTTTCTAGATACGACGGCTCAGATTGCCTCTGACGCTTCAGGCTTCGAGAGTTTCAACTCCTGTGCACTCGTTCCTCCCAGAGTGATTTTTCCCGAAATGTGTGTATTTTTTCCACGTGTCCTTCCCAACAATGAACAACCCCAAATGACTTTGATACTTCAGGACTTTAACAAGTCGATTCCCTTGTGCATGCAAAGGGTTAACATTCGTGCACTTTACCTTGATCCAGCGACTGTTGTTCCTCGTGTTAGATCTAATGGTTCAAATCTGTTCTTTCTATGCGCTTCCCTTCTGTTGTCTGGACGTATATTCTATGGTCCCGATCACTTCCCCTGCCTGATCCAATGACAGTTGTGCTCCTCCTTCTGAGATTTTGATTTTATTCCTAGACTTGGAAGATTTACGTTTTTCCAAAGCCTTCGACCTTTGATCCTTTCGCAAGCACTGTGACTTGGGTTTCACCTGTGTTCTTGAAATGCTATCACTCTTAAGTTTATGGACTTAGAACCAGTCTTCTCTGTGTGCACTTGTGCTCTACGTTCTGTTTCAAGCTACTTTTCCTGAGCTTTTGGACTTGGAATAAGTCCTCCCTGCACACTTCTTATGCAATCTCTGCTCAGTCTTCAGCTGGCTCAATTTCTCAACACTTCGTCCAAGTGTTGGCCTGGTGCACTCCTTTCATAGGTCTTCCTCCAAAGTGTTCAGTAACTCTGTATCAACAATTTTCTTCCTTGAATGGATATAAGTGCCCTCCTGGCAACTTATGCTCAAGCACTCCTCCCTGAGCTGACAAAGTATTCAGTAACCTTGTGAGTGTCTTTCTTGAGACACTCCTCTTCTCCCAGAACTCGGAATAGAGTTCTCCTTGTGCACTCTATGCACTCTCTCAGTGCCCTCTTGGTAGATCTCTATAGAGTTCTCAGTAAATTTGGTCCTTCCTTTTAAACTCGATAAAGAGTTCTTCATGTGCACTCCTTGCACTCGCTAGATGCCCACCTGACAAAGCTTCTATAGAACCTTCAATAGTTATGTTATGTGCTTCCTCTGCATAATCTTTCCCCCAGAGTATTCAGCAACTCTAAGGCTCTTCCTTGAGTCTGTGAATCCTTATGGTGTGCCCTCCTGGAATGTAACCTCCTAAAATCAATTTGATATTCAGGTGCACACTCCTTGCGCTAGTTACAAAACTTACAGCGTTCTATTGTGCACTCCTTGCAATAGCCTAAAGCACCCAGAATGAAATAAAAAAACTCACAAAAAGATATTAAAATCTATCTATCACTTGTATCTACAGCATACAAATGACATTCAAAAGTATAAATGAACATATACAATTCATGGGTAGGAAAAACTACCTTGTATTAATCTCTAAATGTCTATACAAATGTGTTTAAAAAAAAACTGGACTGCTCAGAGTCTCAGTTCCCTTAAGCTCTCTCTTAGAGCTTCCAAGACCTCTGTCACTCAGATGTCTCTCCTATCTCCTAAGTCTCTTCTCTGAGTCCTCTCATTCCTAATTACAAAATAGGGCTTTCTCGAGCTTATCCTCATCCACCACCTTATTTCCATTGCTATCTCAAAGTGCACCCTACTCCTACGGCTACATTCTATAAATTGAATGTCCAGACCTGACTATGATATGGGCCTGCTACAGGCAGCCATTTAAGGAAACCCTATCCACTACCTATACAAAGGCGTGGTCTGGCATTTACAGCCTTACAACCCAAAAATCTATATCGAATTATTTCAAATTTTAAAAATATGGGAGGGTCGACGCCTCTCCCTTTCATCATTGAATGATCGTGTGCTAGTGAATATGATGAGGTGGAGTGATGATCCTGCATCATTTCCCACAAGATATCCCTCTTTATATAGTGTGAAAGAGGGATGGATGAGGATATTACGATGATCCCACTAAATCAAAGAAGCGAGGAAGATCCAAACCGATCAGAGGCCACCTCATCTTCTAGAAGATTCCCTTCTAGAACATTCGTGAATTTTGACTTTTCCCTTGCTTAAGCATCATTGCACCCTATGCATAGGCATCCTGTGATGAAGTCGCAGTAAAGATTTGGTGTAGAGTGCAATGATAAAGAATCATCACACCCCATGCATAGAGCAGGGTGCAAGATATCTCTTGTCATATTTTTTAAGGAAGAAAAGGAAAAACACTTTTCTCATGGAGAATGTCTCTTTTAATGTTTTCAGAGAACATGGAAGTGAGTTATGGACATGTCATCAGTTGATCACTAGGGTGACCAAAATAATGTGTAACAAAATGCCCTCCAAAGTATGAAGTTGGAACTTGTGATAGCTGAAATACTTTGTAGAATGTGTGTGTCAAAAGAAAGGAGTGCATCGGTCAGGAACCTACAAACAATCAAGAATATGCATAATAAAATACCATCTTCTGAGGTAGGCATTCCCATAGTTAGACTACAAGTGAATCTAATCATAAGTGTCAAGTGAGTCAAGGCCACTAAACATACACTGTGGATCCATGTCATCATGATTCAACATAGCCACCATAAATACAATGTGAATCTATGCGTTTAAAGAATTTAAATTTGGACATAGCCATGAGACATACACAGTAGATCTATGTGTCAGTACAAACTTATGAATACTCGATCGCAACCTAGACCAATATGATGAGAACTAGGGTCTTCATTTCCATTGTCGCTAAGTACGGATCTAGCCATGTGATTACAGGTGTTGAAGTCAAACATGGTAGAAACTACATGATTATCAGTCATTAATGAAAACTGTTAACAAGTGCGAGGGAAATCACCATTGATGTCAATGAATCCCAAGGTACTCTAATATAATCCAACGAATGTGAATGAATGAGTTGAAGTCAAACACTCGATGGAATATTTCAATCAGGGGTCAATGATGTGAACCTATTGTTTAAAGCGAAGAAGCCTACCATTGAGGAATGCAGGCTCCAAGGTACTAAATGATTTCCAAGTATTGTTCCCATATAATGAGTTGAAGTCGACAGGAAAAGACTCGTCATAGGAGGGCCATAATGTATCCCCCATAAATGACACAAAATATGTAACATATTTGAAGTAGATCAAAGTATGAAGTGATTCGGGAGTGACTCAGGGAAGGTCGACATGGTAGAAAATTTATAACTACAGATGGTCGAATCGATAGACAACTTGTTTAGGTTGGACTTATCTTGAACATATGAATGACATGACAATTGTCTTGGCAACATTGACTCAAGGAGGACCCAACATATGAACTTGTGGATGGTCAAAAGAGAGACAAATGGATTTACCAACCCAGATACAGTGATGAAGGGGGGTATCATGTTCAAGAGCGACTTTTACTGCCACTAACACAAATACAAAGACACATTTATTTCCCAATTTACCCCCACTATTTCTACTGAGTACCTCTTTATTTTTATGGAAGCTTGAGGAGGATAACATATTCTTGTAATGTAAGCCCATCTTTCAGACGAGTCCCTCAGAGTATGTTTAACAAACCCTAAGAAGGAGTGGTTTGGTCCCATATGGGTCTTTCGATGTTTGTTTTATGTGTCCAAAGAAATAAAACTCAGGGGTTTTTCATGTTTAGAGACTCTGAAAAACACTTAAAGAGAACTCCATAATTTCCTTTTTCGTAAGTTAGTCTAACCAGACCGAAAAAGAGATAATCTACCACTCATCAGACGTTTTCTTTGAATAATTTTATGAGTGTGAAAAGAACAAGGTCACTCGGCTATATTTTCATGTCTAAGGAGCTTGAAAAGAGCTTAAAGGCTACTCCATAGGTTTCATTTTTTGTATTACCAATGCGAGTTTGAAAAAATGATAAAAGATTACTCAATTGCATTCTGATGGTTTCACTAGCGCGAGAAAGAATTAAGACTGTGCTCACAGTTTTTCCTAAAAAACCCTAAAATCATATGTACATTAGAAAAACACACAAAAACAACTAAAAATGGTGGACCCCTGTCAAACGTCTTGTCCTTAGATCTTTCAATCTGTAATAGAAAACACTTTGTAAAGTTGGTTAGACATTAGGGCATAGGTAAAATATTTTAATTTTGCAATAAAATATGGTAAAAAGTAATAAAATAGATCGAAACAACCCATTTACCATTTCATTTTGCAATTTCACCCAAATAGTGCCCAAAACCCTCTTTTTCAACCAAATTTCAATTATTGATTTTAGAGCACTCGATGGACCATCTCGCAAACTGCTTCCGTCAAAAAGGTAGTTGCCTCCTCCTTTATCTTTACATGGTTTAAAATTTCATTTTTATTGGTTAAAATTTGATTTTAGGTCGATTTTTTGGGGCTACCTGCACTTTGAGATCGTCGCAGGCCCACAGTATCATTGATGGGTGTTCTATATGGACTAGAAAACCTTAATTAAATTATCAACCCGGGGTAAGTAAACTTAGAGTTGTAGCACTATATGTGCCAAGGCAGAAAAGATAGAGGTAGTATAGTCTAACTAAGGAAATGGTCTATTTGAGGGCTAATCTACTTAAGAAAAGACTATCAATGAGCAAACCCTATCAAGGAACTTAAACTATTTACCCTAAGTAACTTTTGAACAATGGATCGATGGATTTTCCTAAAGAAGCAAATGAAAAACCCAAAATGAGAAAGTTAACATAATCAATATAAGGAGCAAAAGAAAACCATCTATCTAATCCATTCAACTTAATGAACAATAGCAACAATAAACTAGTCTAATCAATCTATTTCAAAAACAAGAAAACAAGCAAGCAACTACCCTATTAAATCTTATGCAGCAAGTAAACTAATCAAAACTACTTAACGGGTAACTAATCAAACTATTAAGAAAGTGAACTCTATTCTTAAGATAAAACACATAATTAATTATAATCTACAAAGGTAAATCTTAACCTATTGAATTAAAAACATCATAACAATATTCAAAGATTAATCAAGAAATACTCTTAATCTACAATAACAAGAAACTTCAAATATAATGATGATGATTACGTCTTCGGTGTCTTATGACATCACGATGGCATCTAACAATTAGTGATAGCTAAAGAGGAATAATTTCAATATTAACTTCTATGGAGAAATGAAAGGTATGAATCAACCAATCTAATGAGAGCTTAGCCATCATTGAAGAAATATCAACTATCCTGGAAATCCATGTGATCTCTCAATTTATGCATTAATCATCAACGATAAGAAAATGTTCTAATTAATTCAAATGCACTCTTATGCTAATTTAAGAAAATTCATACCATTAGAGACTTATAACTAAAAACTTAACTCAAACTCAAACTTCGAATTAAAATTGCAATCTAGATATAGAATGGAAATTTCGTAACATAAACTAAACTAATCCTATTATTGACAATTCAAATTGCAAATTAAAAATGCTTATAAAATCATAATTTAAATTCTACTTTCACTTCAACATGCTACAATGAAATTGATAAGAAAACTAGATAAACAATCTAGATAAGCAAATTAAGAATCAAAATCAAAGCTAGCAATTATTCATCCATCGAAACCTTGCCAAAGAAACTATGTACTCTGTATTAACTCAATACTTTGTTTTAACTCAATACTATGTTTTAACTTTTCTATTTCAACCTGTAGAAATTCAAACTAGCATTTAAGAACACAACAAAGTTAGTAGCGAAGATTGCAAGCTATTTTTCTAATAATTTAATAAGACACAACATTTTAACAACTATCCTTTACAAGAAACCTGCAAAAAAAAATTGAAACAATTAAATTATGAACAACAAATACACAACATGTAAAATGATAAAAACACATATAACAGAAAAATAAAAGAAATGGAATTTTCACAACTCAAATACACAAGCTAACTATCTAACTATTCACCCATACCAATGGTGCCCTCCCCAGCAGGTCGTGGCTACTTCTCAACAGCGAATCACGAGTTGAATCGACACACTTCTGGCATTTAAATTAAAAACACAGTTTTGCACAAGTCTGTGGAAATGTCTTGAATTACATAGAAAAAACGATTCTAGCAATTCCTCACAAGTCTTAACAATCCTTCCCTATTTGTCTAACCACTACTGTGGTATTTATACAATCACAATTCAAGAGGTCAACCACTGGAAGGGTCGACCTCCTCTAAAAACAACAAATTCCATTAAATGTGCTATAACTTCCTATGGCTTCTATAAACCAAACAAGCCACTCAATGCTCAACATAGCAGCTCAATCCAAGATGTCAAGAGCTCAGTAGATGGAGGCCAGAAGGGTGAGAAAAACCCATGTCATTGATTCTCTGAGAACATGTCGTCGATTAACAACCACCAACTCGCCTACGATTTTAGTGCTGGATGGAGTGTCAAATGCATTGTCGGATGGAGTACCGGATGCAGTGCTAGATGGAGTACTGGATGCATTTCTGGATGGAGTACTGGAGAAGCTATTGGATGGAAAAACACCATGCGATTTTTCCTTGTGACACACAGATCGTGCATTAGTTTCTTGTAATCATTAAATCAAGTTGAACTAAACTCAAAATAATCACAAAACATCAATTACACGTACCTGGCATAAGCTATGATAATTTTCTATGAAATCCTTCAAAAGTTATTCAAAATGGTTATTAATACATATATAATATCGGTCAAAAAGGATTCAATCAGCATCATTAAACAATCAAATCACGAGCCCAACATTACCCCCACACCTAAGATTTTGCAGGTCCCACTGCAAACAAAAATGAATTGCCCCATATGACTAGACTTGTTGAGAAGGATTAGATTTAAAGGCTTCTCCCTCTTGTCTTGAAGATATTGTCTTGTGCCTCTTATGATGTTTCAATTTTTCCCTGAGGTTGCAATTGGTATTGTTCATTTTATCAACCAATCGTTGGACAAAATTCACCTTTTCTTGTAGTATTGCATTGTCATGGTGAAGAGGCTTATCCAAAGTCTTCCTCTCTTCCAATTGTTATAGTAGCTGAACATTTTACTGTCGTAGCTTTTCAATGTTTGGAACAAGATAAGATATATCAGAGGAGGGCTTAGATCCCTTGAAAGATGTAGAAGGTCTATCAGTTTTGGGATCTAGGGTAGGCATCCGTGAGCTAGGAGTAACAAGGGGTTTATGAGGAGAAATAGGTTGAGATTTTGTCTCTATATGAGGCTCCAATTATTCTCCAGACACTTCCCTAAGTCTTCTATGAGGGATTTTGAGATCAGAGCATACTTGGATAGGCTCCAAAGTGGTCTGGGGTTTTTCATAAGGTTTTACTCTTGTATTTTGGGTACTCTTTCGAAAATATCCTCTCTTGAATTGATTATCTCCTCTCCTATTTGTGGGGACTACAGGGAAGTATTGTTGAATTACCTCTTGTAAATTTTTGGGTGCAGGATCAATAGAAATTGAAGGCATTGTGGAGTTATCAATAGGATTCTTAGTCTTCTTGCCTGATGAGGCTACAAGGGTATCAACAAGTTTCTTAGTCTTTTGTTCTGGTACAAGGATAGCTTGAGTAGGAGGTTTGGAGTCTTTGGAAAATGGGGTTTGGATGGAGTAACAGTCTGTATATCAAGTGTTTTCTTTATAGTCTTGATTGTAAGATGATGATTTGAAAATTGGTAAATGAACTCATCCCACATTTTCCCTTATTTTTCCAACTCGGCTAAAACAAGTAGTTTGATGAGGCCATGGTGGAATAGGTTGTTATGGGGATTGGTTACATTCTTCTGTACTTGGGAAGACATCTTCTCAAGACTTTTTAATAAGTAAAAGGGAAAATTTGATGGCTTATTGAATTGAAAATGATATAATAATCGAAATTGGCAGGATTTAAAAACAAAATATCTACCTTCAAAAGTGATCATTCGGGTGATGAATATGAGAGGGTTGATTAGCTCATCCTTAATCCACTCCTTGGAGTATCCATTAGCTGTAGAGGCATTCTAAAACTCAGGTTTAAATACCTTGTTGTATCTCGTACGTGGCAACTGGTCATGTTTAAACCATCGATCCCCAACTCTTGAAAGCTTTGTGGCCGAGGCAATTGATTTCTCAGATACCACAAAGATGATATACCCCACGCGCACCATCCTTCCATAGAATCTGGCATATCATTTGGGCATGGTGAGTGTGGAGAATGGACAGAGGGTGGAATTTGTCAGAGGATGAGTGCGATCAAGCACAGGGAGAATGCAATTGAGCAGAGGGTGAATGCAATGCATAAATGGGATAAAGATTTGAGCGATCCCTCCATTTTTGAATGCGCCCAAGGTGGAAATGGTTGAATTCATTGATGAATTCATCACACACGAGTTTCCATGTGTGAGCATGAGTGCATTGATTTTGAATTTGAAGAGCATATTTTGGAGGCAATTGTAATGATGAAGGAGTTAGATCTATTATCACTAAAATTTTATCCGCAAATGGTTACAGGAATCAAACATCTACAAACACCTATTAGTTCATCCATGGACCAAAAATGCACTTTCAAAAGGCTCAAAAATATACAACCAGTTCTAAAATTAGCATGCGCTAAGACTACACAGGAAGCGCGTGCACATGCGCCATCCAGAAACACAAGAAAAGTGCACATGTGCATGATGTGCGAATTTGGATGCAAAAAACCACGCACCCCTCAGAATGGTGCATTTATGATTGTGGTCAGCCTTCCACCCACTTCTGGTTAAGCTTCCAAGTAGATTTGACACCCAAATCTCGGCTAAATCCCACTAGGGGGTTGGTCAAAGACTTAAGCGTGCCCTAAAGGGCCCCTTGTTCACACTAAAGACTAGTTGAATAATGCCTCAAAGCTATGCTATAAAAGGAGGTCATGGGTGCACTACATTTCCAAGGAATTCATTTGTATTGTTACGCTGCCTATATTCTCTTGGAGGATCCTCTTTCCTTGTTAAGAGCATACAAGCATCATTTCATTTGAGCTATTCACATCACCTCTTGAGTGAATGAGCTTTGAATTTATTCACCATTTCCTTCAAGTTTTCTAGTTGTAAGAAGAGCTCAATATTTGGGGGTTCAAGAGCCCTCCCTTGGAGGAAGAGGGGACCCATAAGTCTCCCTTTCTCTTTGGTTTCTTTCCACTAATACAATCCTTTACATTGGTGGAATGAATGTTGTTTATTTCTTGTTCTAATGTCCTTATGCACTCTAGTTTAGTTTCTTTTATTGTTCTTAGCTTAGTATTTTTTTTATTTCTTATGCTTGATGTTTCTAACTCTTGCATTCACTGTTGTCTTGCCTAGCTAACCCAACTAGGCTTTTAAGCATCTTTATTTTGCTCATTTAGGTGACAAAAGGGATGCAATAGATTGGCAACTCAACTGGGGAAAGGTATCAATTTCCTCACCCATTTGGGTTATTTTAGCTCTTCCTTTTGTTTATTTAACTTGCAGGAACCAGAACCGGCCCATGCCTGCCTGCAAAAATCCAAATTCAAAGCTGAGCTGAGAGAATTTCATGCCAAATTTTCTTCACGGCCGTGTAATAGAAAGTGAGCGATTTTTTTGACCCACAGGCATGTCTTCAATGCACGTGCGCCAAACACACTGTATTGCTCAACGCATTCTACGCACCTGCACCAACAAGTCATTTTTAATTTGTGCATTAGCGCCACATGCACCTCTGTCTACTCTGCGACTCGTGCATCTGTCCAGAAAATCAAATATTGTAAGGGTTTTTGTGATCTGTTGAAGGCCCATAGCCTTCTTAAACTTGATTCCATGCAAATTGTAATATGCACCACACTTAGATTCCCTCTCCATCTGAAGGGATTAGTCAAAACATAGGCACTTAGGGGGTTAAAATCATAATTTTTTCCTCTTTTTTATTTCATTTTTCCACATGGATGTCTTTCTTTGATTAAAGTTAAGTTGGAATCATTCTATATCATATATAAAACTTGCATTGGGACCAGAAATTGGATATCAATCATTGAGTATGCTCTTCTCTTAGACCATAGAGCGATCTTGAGAATCAGAAAAATGATTGAGGGAAAATTTCATCTCCCTTAAAGGAAAAAATTCTTAGGAAAGGACAACAACCCCCTCGAGACTCCTCTTAGTTTATTTTTCAAACACATATTAATATTGTAAGGGCCCATACATGCCCACATGCTACAAAGATAGGATAGTGTTGAAATTTACTTTCTTAGATTAAATCACTAGGGAAATTTAAATGTTTTGT
>JASDQU010244530.1:43830-57193 GCA_032191745.1 Picea mariana
CCCTATTTGTTTGACCACTACTGTGGTATTTATAAAATCACAATTCGAGAGGTCGACCACTGGAAGGGTCGACCTCCTCTAAAAAAAAACAAATTCCATTAAATGTGCTATAACTTCCTGTGGATTCTAGAAACCAAATGAGCCACTCAACGCTCAACATAGTAGCTCAATCCAAGATGTCAAGAGCTCAGTAGTTGGAGGCCACGAGGGTGAACAAAACCCATGTCGTCAATTCTCCGAGCATAGGACGCCAATATAACAACCACCAACTCGCCCACGATTTTAGTGTTGGATTGAGTGTCGAACACATTGCTGAATGGAGTACCAGATGCAGTGCTAGATGGAGTACTAGATGTAGTTCTGGATGGAGTACCAGACGAGCTACAGGATGGAAAAACGCCATGTGATTTTTCTCTGTGACACACAAATCGTGCATTAGTTTCTTGTCATCATTAAATCAAGTTGAACTAAACTCAAAATCATCACAAAACATCAATTACATGTACCTGGCATAAGCTATGATGATTTTCTATGAAATCCTTCAAAAGTTCTTCAAAATGGTTATTAATACATATATAATATCGATAAAAAAGGATTCAATCAACATCATTAAACAATCAAATCACGAGCCCAACATTACCCCCACACCTAAGATTTTGCAGGTCCCACTGCAAACAAATATGAATTGCCCCATATGACTAGACTTTTTGAGAAGGATTAGATTTAGAGGCTTCTCCCTCTTGTCTTGAAGATTTTGTCTTGTGCCTCTTATGATGTTTCAATTTTGCCCAGAGGTTGTGATTGGTATTGTTCATTTGATCAACCAATCATTGGAGGGAATTCACCTTTGCTTGTAGTATTGCACTGTCATGGTGAAGAGGCTTATCCAAAGTCTTCCTCTCTTCCAATTGTTACAACAGCTGAACATTTTCCTGTCGTAGCTTTTCAATGGTTGGAGCAAGATCAGATATCTCAGAGGAGGGCTTAGATCCCTTGAAAGATGTAGAAGGTCTATCAGTTATGGGATCTGGGGTAGGCATCTGTGAGGTAGGAGTAACAAGGGGTTTATGAGGATAAATAGGTTGAGATTTTGTCTCTATATGAGGCTCCAATTATTTTGTAGACACTTCCCTAAGTCTTTTATGAGGGCTTTCGAGATCAAAGGATACTTGGATAGGCTCCGAAGTGGTCAGGGGTTTTTCATAAGGTTTTACTCTTGTATTTTGGGTACTATTTCGAAAAGAACCTCTCTTGAATTGATTATCTCCTCTCCTATTTTTGGGGAATACAGGGAAGTATTGTTGAATTACCTCATGTAAATTTTTGGGTGCAGGATCAATATATGTTGAAGGCATTGTGGAGTTAACAATAGGATTCTTAGTCTTCTTTCCCTATGTGGTTGCAAGGGTATCAACAAGTTTCTTAGTCTTTTGTTCTGGTACAGGGATAGCTTGAGCAAGAGGTTTGGAGTCTTTGGAGAATGGGGTTTGGATGGAGTAACAGTCCCTATATCATGTATTTTCTTTCTAGTCTTGATTGTAAGATGATGATTTGAAAATTGGTAAATGAACTCAAACCGTGTTTTCCCCTATTTTTCCAACTTGGCTAAAACAAGTAGTTTAATGAGGCCATGGTGGAATAGGTTGTTATGGGGATTGGTTACATTCTTCCGGACTTGGGAAGACATATTCTCAAGAATTTTTAATTAGTAAAAGGGAAAATTCGATGGCTTATTGAATTGAAAATGAGATAATAATCGAAATTGGCATGCTTTAAACACAAAATATCTACCTTCAAAAGTGATCATTGGGGTGATGACTATGAGAGGGTTGATTAGCTCATCCTTAATCCACTCCTTGGAGTATCCATTAGCTCCAGAGGCATTCTAAAACTCAGGTTTAAATACCTTGTTGTAGCTCGCTCATGGCAACTGGTGGTGTTTAAACCATCGATCCCCAACTCTTGGATGCTTTGTGGTTGAGGCAATTGATTTCTCAGAGACCACAAAGGTGAGATACCCTACATGTGCCATCCTTCCATTGAATCTGGCATACTGTTTAGGCATGGTGGTAGTGTGGAGAATGGACAGAGGGTGGAATTTTTCAGAGGACGAGCACGATCAAGCAGAGGGAGAACGCAAGTGAGCAGAGGGTGAATGCAATGCATAAATGGGATAATGATTTGAGCAATCCCTCCATTTTTTAATGTGCCCAAGGTGGAAATGGTTGAATTCATTGATGAATTCATCACACATGAGTTTCCATGTGTGAGAATGAGTGCATCGATTTCAAATTCGAAGAGCATCTTTTGGAGGCAATTGTAATGATGAAGGAGTTAGATCTGTTATCACCGAAATTTTATCCGCAAATGGTTACAGGAATCCAGCATCTCCAAACACCTATTAGTTCATCCATGGACCAAAAATGCACTTTCAAAAGGCTCAAAACTATACAACCAGTTCTAAAATCAGCATGCGCTAAGACTACACAGGAAGCGTGCGCACATGTTCCATCTAGAAACACAAGAAAAATGCACATGCGCACGATGCGCAACTGTGGATGCAAAAAAACATCCACCCCTCAGAATGGTGCATTTATGATTGTGGTCAGCCTTCCACCCACTTTTGGTTCAGCTTCCAAGTCGATTTAACACCCAAATCTCAGCTGAATCCCACTGAGGGGCTTGTCAAAGACCTAAGGGTGCCCTAAAGGGCCCCTTGTTCACACTAAAGACTGGTTGAATGATTCCTCAAATCTATGCTATAAAAGGAGGCCATGGGTGCACTACATTTCCAAGGAATTCATTTGTATTGTTATGCTGCCTATATTCTCTTGGAGGATCCTCTTTCCTTGTCAAGAGCATACAAGCATCATTTCATTTGAGCTATTCACATCACCTCTTGAGTGAATGAGCTTTGAATTTCTACACAATTTCCTTCAAGTTTTCTAGTTGTAAGAAGAGCTCAATATTTGGGGGTTCAAGAGCCCTCCCTTGGAGGAAGAGGGGACCCATAAGTCTCCCTTTCTCTTTGTTTTCTTTCCACTAATACAATCCTTTCCATTGGTGGAATGAATGTTGTTTATTTCTTGTTCTAATGTCCTTATGCACTCTAGTTTATTTTCTTTTATTGTTCTTAGCTTAGTATTTTTTTTATTTCTTATGCTTGATGTTTCTAACTCTTGCATTCACTGTTGTCTTTCCTATATAACCCAACTGGGCTTGTAAGAATCTTTATTTTGCTCATTTAGGTGACAAAAGGGATGCAATAGATTGGCAACTCAACTGGGAAAAGGTATCAATTTACTCCCCCATTTGGGTTATTTTAGCTCTTCCTTTTGTTTATTTAACTTGCAGGAACCATAACTGGCCCATGCCTGCCTGCAAAAAGAAAAATTCAAAGATGAGGTGAGAGAATTTCATCCGAAATTTTCTTCACGACTGTGTAATAGAAAGTGCGCTGGCTTTTTGACCCATAGGCGCGTCTTCAACGCACGTGCGCCAAACACACTGTATTTCTCAGCGCATTCTGCACACCTGCGCCAACAGGTCATTTTTAGTTTTCACATTGGCGCCACATGCGCCTCTGTCTACTCTGCAACCCATGCATTTGTTCAGAAAATCAAATACTATAAGGGTTTTTGTGATCTGTTGAAGGCCCATAGCCTTCTTAAACTTGATTCCATGCAAATTGTAATATGCACCACACTGAGATTCCCTCTCCATATGAAGGGATTAGTCAAAACATAGGCACTTAGAGGGTTAAAATCATAATTTTTTCTTCTTTTTTCTTTCTTTTTTCCACATGGATGGCTTTCTTGGATTAAAGTTAAGTTGGAATCATTCTATATCACATATAAAACTTGCATTGGGACCAGAAATTGGATATCAATAATTGAGTATGCTCTTCTCTCGGACCATAGAGTGATCTTGAGAATCAGAAAAATGATTGAGGGAAAATTTCATCTCCCCTAAAGGAAAAAATCTTTAGGTGAGGGCAACAACCCCCCCGAGACTCCTCTTAGTTTATTTTTCAAACACATCTTAATATTGTAAGGGCCAATACATGCCCACATGCTACAAAGATAGGATAGTGTTGAAATTTACTATCTTAGATTAAATCACTAGGGAAGTTTAAAGGTTTTGTAATAGGCCCAGACATGCCCACATGTGCACAATCTAGGATAGTTTTGAAGCTTTCTTAGATTAAATCACACTAGGGAGTTAAATGATTCGTAAGGACCCACATGTCCACATGCTAGTTCTTTGGGGACTTTATAAATTCCACAAGGTTGTACCAATGACATATAGTAACTTAGGTAATCAAGAGTTGTAAGGACCACAAGAAGTCCACATGCAGCAAGGTGACACCTACATTATTAAAAATTGGTACACTTTCACTTGTTCACACAGAAAGTCACTCAATCATTCACATAGTTTCATCTAAAAATCATGGAGGATAAAGTAAGTTTCCTCCAACGGGATTCCGAAACACCCCACCCTTTTCTTGACAAGACTATCCACTCCCACTTAATTTAAACGAGGTTGGTTCACACCCCCAATCTCTTAAACAAACACATCTAAATTTTTTCTAAAAAACTCGCTAAGTTTTCCTCCACAGGAGGTGCCAAAAGAATTATTTTTAGTCTAGGTAGGATTTCGTGGATAGGCATCCAAATAACTCCCCATTATCTGGTTCTCACATCTTAAAATAGTAGAATTTGACAAGTAGGAAACTTTTAAATCCTCCAAGTCAAGTGTTCCTACACCATAAGGCAGGGAAATACCCATGAAGGGTCAAAGGCTGAGGTCCAGTTGTTCTGTGCGTCCCCCCTTGAGTCACCCAACTTTTGTATGGGATCCAGCCCGTGACCCATTTCTGAGGCCGAAAATCTAAATGTCGCACTTTGATCAAGGTACCTAGTGACCAAATTTTAGGACATCTACCTAGGTGTCAATTGTGGGATTCAATTGAACCTTGATCAGATTTTGTGTGGATATTGGGAAATATCACTATCTCTTTCAGGATATGCACCCTCTACCCCTCATTATAACAGATTACTTCATCCTTCACTAGTTCCTCTTCAGGTGGGTTCAGACCCCACTGTCGAGTCTTATTGGAAGGTCCAGTGCTATTTGAGAGGAAGGACATTACATATTTTAGGACACAAGAATTCATTTTCTTTGTTCTCCCACGTGGAAAAAATCCAACTATCCACATATATGCTTCTTTATTAATTTTTTATGTATGATGCCCTTGTGATTACATGTGATTGTGAAATATATTGCGAAGGTCCAAAAATTATAGCAAAGGCTCTTGTTCATTTATTGCTCTCATCACCATTTGTGCACATCCACTTAGCTAGTTGGACATCATAGGGGACCCACAACGTCCCCATCGTTCCAGACGCTTGCCAAATCTCCCTCCTATTCTAAGGGGAGTTCCTAGTATTTCCAACTCATCGGCTCCACCTTCTCACACCCCTGTGAGTGCTACTGTCTTGGGATCAGCTTTCCTTTGTTCCACTTTACTTTGGTCCACTTCCCAAGGTCAACCATCCACTTTCTCTCCTTTACACGGAAGTGGGTGGAAAACTTCTTCCTAAGGGGGGAGTACAACCCCACCTATCCCCCCTCATGGGTCAGGTACACAAAACACTCACACTATGGATAGAACTAATCCTCCACCACCACTCCAGATCCCATACTTGGCTTCTCTCAACATACTGGATCTGATAAAACTCACAAATTATCCTATATTGCATGACCCCACATGGCCTGCAATGCCTACCAAACTACCTTCAGTATTCACAAGTTTGAAGGAAAGGTAGGAGTCGACCCTGCCAACCATGTCATGACCTTCCACTTATGGTTCTCTTCAAACAACATCATCGATGACTCCATCCGATTAAGGTTATTCCAATGCACACTCACTGGCCCATCAACCAAGTGGTATGTAGACGAAAAATTAGGATCCCATGTGACTTTCAAATCTTTGGCCAAAGCATTTTTTACCTTCTTTCGACTACCAATCCGCCATGAAAATGGTCTTGAAATACTCTCTAATTTTAAACAAACCTTAGTGACACATATCGCTGACCACATTCATGAATGGCATCGATGATGTAGTTTATGCAAAGAAGAAACCACGAAACAACAATGCCTTGATTGGTTTCTCAGATCACTTGTCTCCCTCCTCGATAAAGATGTGGCTTCCACCTTCAACCAATCTGAAGAATAATCCATCAACAAGGCTCAACAATATGACCTCATCTATTCACAATCAAGATACTTATACACAGTACTACCTGACCTCCTGAGACCCATACTATTCGACCAAGACAAACCTGGGATGTCTCACTCAGCGGATAGATTGATTGGTACAACCACACACCACAATCCACAACCCCAACAACCACCTATGTATGGAAAACCTCAATATTTGTCAGTATATTGAGGACCCCTTGTTATCCTACTCCTCCTTATCAACAACCATACCCTGTCGCCCTTCCTTCACCCATAAGTGGACCCCCACCGACACCCACAATGCACCCATCTCTCCAACCAAGTTCTGGTACCCCCTCTACCTTATCTTACACCTTAAGCACTAGTGAGAGCGCTACACCTTCCTATGTACCCTATGGATCATTACCACAAAATAATCCATACTTTCCATTTCTTGGCCCTCCACAGCCCATGCCTCCACCACAAGGACACCCACATGCCAGGGTTAATTTTTTTCAACCCTCTCCCATTCAACAAAATCAAAATTTTGAACAACTGAATACGCAAAATCAGACCCATCAGTCGAATAATGCCAAAAATAAAGGAAAACATTCAAACAATAATAACCTAGGACTAGGAGGGAATCACGCCCAACAAAACCAACCTGCAGAGGGAAACCATAATCAAGGGAACCAGAACCCCTAAGGGAGAAATAATAACAAACGCCAAGGGAAGAATAACAAAAATCTTCGAACAAACTTCCCTTGTGCCCTTTACGGTGAGTATGGACATTATATTCACCATTTCCCTCAAATTGTTGGATTTAAATGGATGAAAGAATCCAAAAACAGATCACGTCCCCCAGCACTTCGTACCCCTCAGTAGGCCCCACAACAATATGTGCAAAAACCACCCCTAACCATGTTACAAAGCCCCATTCCACACCAAGGGGTGATGAACACCCAACATGAGATGTAGCCTACCCTACCACAGATGGGACAGTATCCCAACCAGGGAACTTCTGTAGATCATAATTTTCCTCCTCCTCCCGAGCTTTTGATTTTCTTGCTAGACTTGGAAGATTTCTGTTGTTCCAAAGTCTCCGGTCTTTGATCCTTATGCAAGCCCCGTGACTTGGGTTTCACCTAAATTCTGGAAATGATATCACTCTTGAGTTTATCGACTTAGAACTAGTCATCTCTGCGTGCAATTGTGCTCTGTGTGCGGTTTCACGCTACTCTTCCTGAGCTTTTGGACTTGGAATAAGTCCTCCCTCCACACTTCTTGTGCAATATCTTCTCAGTCTTTGGCTGGCTCAATCTCTCAACACTTCGTCCAAGTGTTTGCCTAGTGCACTCCTTGCACAGGTATTCCTCCAGAGTGTTCAATAACTCTGTGTCAACCCTTTTCTTCCTTGAAGGGATATAAGTGCCCTCCTGGTGAATTATGCTCAAGCACTCCTCGCTGAGCCGACAGAGTATTCAGTAACTCTGTGAGTGTCTTTCTTGAGACACTCCTCTTCTCCCATAAATCAGAATAGAGTTCTCCTTGTGCACTCTATGCACTCATTGAATGCCCTTCTAGTAGAGCTCTATAGATTTCTCAGTAACTATGGTCCTTCCTTTTGAACTCGATAAAGAGTTCCTCCTATGCACTCCTTGCACTCGCTCAATGACCACCTGATAGAGCTTCTACAAAACCTTTAGTAGTTTTGTTATGTGCTTCCTCTGCACAATCTTTCCCTTAGAGTGATCAGTAACTTCGAGGATCCCACTTGAGTCTGTGAATCCTTCCCGTGTTCTCTCCTGGCATGTCCCCTCCTGAACTCGATTCAGTATTTAGGTGTGCACTCCTTGCATTGGCTATAGAACTTACAATGTTCTATTGTGCACTCCTTGCAACAACCTAAAGGACCCAGACTAAAATCGACAAACTCACAAACAGATAGTAAAATCTATCCATCACCTGTATCTACAACATACAAATGACATTCAAATGTATAAACACACACAGATAATTCATGGGCAGAAAAAACTACTTTGAATTAATCTCAAAATGTCTATGCAAATGTGTTTACAAAAAAACTGGACTACTCAGAGTCTCAGTTCCCTCAAGCTTTCTCTTAGATCTTGTAAGACCTCTCTCACTCAGATCTCTCTCCTATGTCCTAAGTATCTTCTTTGTGTCCTCTCATTCCTGATTACAAAAGAGGGCTCTCTTGAGCTTATCCTCATCCACCACCTTAGTGCCATCACTATCTCAGAGTGCACCCTACACCTACGGCTACATTCTATAAATTTAATGTTCATACCTGACTATGATCTATACCTTCTATAGGCAGCTATTGAAGGAAACCATATCCACTACCTATACAAAAGGCATGGTCTGGCATTTATAGCCTTACAACCCAAAAATCTGTATAAGATTATTTCAAATTTTAAAAATATGGGAGGCTCAGCGCCTCTCCCTTTCATCATTGAATGATCACGTGCTGGTGCATATGCTGAGGTGGAGTGATGCTCTTGCATCGTACTCCCTTGCTGGAAAAATCATGAGCTCCTACTCATGCGCTCCTCTACTCCAGTGTTGAAATCTACCTGGATCCCAAACTTTCCCTTGGAGTTGTCCTCTTGCTCCTCTTCTTCACTACTACTGCTGCTGCTTTCCTACTACTCTTGCAGGTTCTCCTCTATTCAGCATGTCCCTGCTGATGAACTCTTGCATTGACATCAACATCAACTTTTTGATCTCCTCTATCACCTCTTCCAGGTTCTCCAGTGGTTGGTTCTCCTTATGCAGTCTTCTTTGCTACACTCCCTTCTCCTCAGTGGTAAGATAAACTCGATCCCCCTTACAATTTTATCCATCTCTTGTGGCCTTATATTTCCACCCTATTGTAGACTCTAGTTCTACAGTCTCTTATTGACTGACCTACTGCTCAGTCACCTCCTCTGACAGATTTTCTTTTTCCATTTCTCCTTGTGTTGGATCAATTCCATCTTCTTCTAGCTACTCCCCAGGATCGTATGCTCCTCTACCTGTCTCCAACTTGATCTGTTGGATGTGAAAGTTTTGCACTATCACCCTCCTCTCCAGGGCTTCCAATTCCTCAGGAAACTCGACAAAGTCTATGTTGTCTGCTCGCTCTTCTTCTGCAGGTTCTAGTCCTGCAGTCATCTCCTGTTCAGCTCCCTGGATGAAAATTTTGAGCAATTCTACCGAATGCTCTTCTCCTGAAATTTGCATCACTGTCTTCTGGTAGCCATCTACTGTTCTATATTTTCCAACCAATCCTCCAACATCCTCAATTCTATCTCCCATTGAGTGAGAAATTAATCTAAATTCTCCTCTTTTTCTACTGGGGCAGACATCAATATCTTCTCCACTTTGACAGTCTTTGTTGCCTGTCTTTCTTTTGATGCACCTGCATCAAAGACACAGTTAGCTTCAAAACAATTTTTCCCCATGGCCTCCTTCTCAGATTCTTGTCACACTAACTCCTCATGTGAAACTCTTGTATCAATCTCTACTAGACTATTTGGTAGGAATATTCGAATTCCCCCAATGATCAGGACACACCTCCTATCCTCCTCTACTATGATGGTAGTATTTAAATTCTCATCGTCTTCATCCACATGGTCTACAAACCCACATGAATCCTGTCCTATTAGCACTCCTTGTTGATATGAACTCACTTCTGAGCTCTCAAGACTTTCATACAGTCTCATCTTCTTCTCCCTGCCCACTTGGCAATTTGTGAATTTTCTTCTACCCACTTGGTATTCTATGAGACCCAGTGATCCCATCTCATTTCACACCTAGGAACTTGAACTTTCAACACTCCCCCCCTGGTAGTATGTGAGACCTTCTATTGATCTATTTCCATTGCCCACCTGGAAACTCGAAAGTTCACTCCTGCCCTCCTGGCAGTTAATGAGACCTGAAACTGATCTCTCTTCCTCATCAGTGAGGATTTCTCCAACTTTTGTCTCACAAATGAAAACCATCTTTGTCACTAAGGTTTTTAGAATACCTTAGCCACTTCCTCGACTCTTTTTGTTGTTTCCTAGCTAACAAATTTTGAAAAGGCCAT
The DNA here is from genome assembly GCA_032191745.1 of Picea mariana. Taxonomy (NCBI): domain Eukaryota; kingdom Viridiplantae; phylum Streptophyta; class Pinopsida; order Pinales; family Pinaceae; genus Picea; species Picea mariana. Next base: position 54,146 of record JASDQU010244530.1, read on the forward strand.
TTGGATTTCTTGTTTAGAGGCCATTCGTACCTCAAGTGTACTTTCACCTCCTGCTGCATCTTCAATGTTAGTTGTTACATTCTCACTCTTATCTCAGTGATCTCTTTGTCAATTTCTGCTTTACTCATATGCTGGTGGTCTCCTCTTCGACCATGCTCATGGACTTCAGTAGCCATTTCCATATTTCTTATTCCCTCCTAGATATCTACCATTTGTTGCTCACCTTGTAACAATATTTACAGAGCATCATTACTTTGTCTCCTTCTTCACCTACTATCCACAAGTGAATTTCAACTTCTGATACTACTTGATGTATCCAGATTGTCTTCTCTATCTCCTTCACCTAAAATCTACAGACAAAATATGCTCTGATACCACTTGATGGAGACCTCCTACCTCGGTAGGGTCCACTGACCTCCCGGTCTCTAGATCTTCTCTTTCTTGAGCTAAAATGGTTCTTCGTGTCTCTACTGGAACCCCTCGACAAATCCATAGGTCCTTTTATGAAACACATTTTGTGTAAACAAGAACCAGGTGCGAGCTTCACCCCCATGTCACCACTACCATGTGACCACATCTTTACTCCAAAAGGTGCTTTGGAATTCATGACTTTGCAAATCCTATTGCTAAGTCCCCCTGACTCCTCCAAGTCCCGAAACCTGAAATAGGGCTTAACGGGCTCTATCTCCTCCCCTAGGTTTTCTCCATGTGACCATGTCCTATGACCTGGAGCCAATCCTCTGGGAACATCGTGTTTTGAGATACAGGGCTCCTGATGTTGAGCTCTCTGACTCCTTCTATCCCCGACACTCAAAATTCTCTCGCATCAGATCAACAGCTCCTGATGCTCCAAAATCCAATGGTCCATGTTCCTCCTTCATGAAGTCAGGACTTCATGATTTAGTACTTTGGGATGGTTCTCTCCTTCGAACCCTCGATTCCCAAAATGCTAAAATTTCCTTCTGGATGATAGATGGTCTAGATCACTCCTAGATCAACAATCTAGGTCAAGTCACGATTTCACGTTTCGCGAATCCTTACGACTCAACCTTTGACTCCTCTGAGTCACGAGTCAACGAAATGTTGATTTTCTACCATGTGTCCCTTTCGATGGACGGTTAGGATCATTGCAGATCTTCCCCTCTCAGATCTCTGACATATGTAAACCTTCACCATGTGTCACCTCGGATCCAACGGTCTAGAATGATTTCGCAAATTCACCTTTCGTGAGTTTTCTCTTCTGCTCCTTGTGAATCTGTCGAAGTTCTTTCTCTCAGAATTCACGACCTCGCACCACACGTCCTTTTCTAGATCCAACAGTTCAGATTGCCTCCGACGCTTCAGGATTTAGGAGTTTCAACTCCTATGCACTTGTTCCTCCCAGAGTGATTTTTCTCGAAATGTGTGGATTTTTACCATGCGTCCTTCCTAACGATGAACAGCCCCAAATGACTTCGAGACTTTAGGACTTTGACAAGCTCATTCCCTTGTGCATGAAAAGGGTTAAATTTCATGCACTTTACCTTGATGAATGATTGTTGTTCCTCACACTAGATATGACGGTTCAGATCCGTTCTTCCTGTGCACTTCCCTTCTGTTGTCTGTATGTATATTCTACAGTCTCAATCACTCCCCCTGTCCAATCCAATGGTAGTTGTGCTCCTCCTTATGATATTTTGATTTTCTTTCAAGACTTGGAAGATTTACATTGTTCCAAAGGCTCGGGGCTTTGATCCTTCCACAAGCCCTGTGACTTGGGTTTCACCTGCGTTCTTGAAACGCTATCACTCTTGAGTTTATGGAATTAGAACCAGTCCTCTCTACATGCACTTGCGCTTTGTGTTCGATTTCAAGCTACTTTTCCTGAGCTTTTGGACTTCGAATAAGTCCTCCCTACACACTTCTTATGCAATCTCTGCTCAGTCTTCGGCTAGCTCAATCTCTCAACACTTCATCTGAGGGTTGGCTTGGTGCACTCCTTTCATAGGTCTTCCTATAGAGTGTTAAATAACTCTGTATCAACCCTTTTCTTCCTTGAAGGGATATAAGTTCCCTCCTAGCGACTTATGCTCAAGCACTCCTCCCTAAGTCGACAGAGTATTCAATAACTCTGTGAGTGTCTCTCCTGAGACACTCCTCTTCTCCCAGAACTCAGAATAGAGTTCTCCTTATGCACTCTATGCACTTTCTCAATGCCCTCCTAGCAGAGCTCTAGTTCTCAGTAACTTTGGTCCTTCCTTTTGAACTCAATAAAGAGTTCTTCATGTGCACTCCTTGCACTCGCTAAATCCCCACTTGGCAGAGCTTCTACAAAACCTTCAGTAGTTATATTATGTGCTTCCTCTGCATAATCTTTCCCCCAGAGTGTTCAGTAACTCTGAGGCTCCTCCTTGAGTCTGTGAATCCTTATGGTGTGCCCTCTTGACACGTACCCTCCTCAAATCAATTTGATATTTAGACGCGCACTCCTTACGCTGGCTATAAAACTTACAACATTATATTGTGCACTCCTTGCAACAACCTAAAGGACCCAAAATGAAATCGAAAAACTCACAAACAGATAGTAAAATCTATCTATCACCTGTATCTACAACATACAAATGAAATTCAAATGTATAAATGCACATAGACAATTCATGGGTAGGAAAAACTTCTTTGTATTAATCTCTAAATGTCTATACAAATGTGTTTAAAAAAAAACTAGACTACTTAGAGTCTCAATTCCCTCAAACTCTCTCTCAGAGCTTCTAAGACCTCTCTCACTCAGATCTCTCTCCTATCTCCTAAGTCTCTTCTCTAATTCCTCTCATTCCTGATTACAAAATAGGGCTCTCTCGAGCTTATCCTCATCCACCACCTTATTGCCATTGCTATCTCAGAGTGCACCCTACTCCTACGGCTACATTCTATAAATTGAATGTCTAGACCTGACTACAATATGGGCCTGCTACATGCAGCCATTTAAGGAAACCCTATCCACTACCTGTACAAAGGTTTGGTTTGGCATTTATAGCCTTACAACCCAAAAATCTGTATAGGATTATTTTG
>JASDQU010244530.1:57293-86345 GCA_032191745.1 Picea mariana
TGACTTTTCCCTTTCTTAAGAATCATTGCACCATATGAACAGACAACCTGTGATGAATTCACAGTCTATATTTGGTGCAGAGTGCGATGATAAAGAATCATCGCACCCCATGCATAGAGCAAGGTGCGAGATATCTCTTGTCATATTTTTTAAGGAAGAAAAGGAAAACCACTTTTCTCATGGAGAAAGTCTATTTTAATGTTTTCAGAGTACATGGAAGTGAGTTATGCACATGTCATCAGTTGATCACTGGGGTGACCAAAATAATGTGTAACAGAATGCTCCCCAAAGTATGAAGTTGGAACCTGTGACAACTGAAATACTTTGTAGAATGTGTGTTTCAAAAGAAAGGAGTGCATCGGTTAAGAACCTCCAAACAATCAAGCATATGCATAATAATATACCATCTTCTGAGGTAGGCATTCCCATACTTAGACTACAAGTGACTCTAATAATAAGTGTCAAGTGAGTCATGGCCACTAAACATACACTGTGGATCCATGTCATCATGATTCAACATAGCCACTATAAATACAATGAGGATCTATGAGTTTAAATAATTCAAATTTGGACATAGCCATGAGACATACACAGTGGATATATGTGTCAGTACAAACTTATGAATACTCCATCGCAACCTGGACCAATATGATGAGATCCAGGGTCTTCATTTCCATCCTCTCTAAGCGAAAATATAGCCATGTGATTACAGGTGTTGAAGTCGAACATGGTAGAAGCCACTTGATTATTGCTCATTAATGAAAACTGTTAACAAAGGTGAGGGAAATCACCATTGATGTCAATGACTCCCAAGGTACTCTAATATAATCCAACTAAATAAAACTTAGGGGTTTTTCATGTTTAGAGATTCTAAAAAACACTTAAAGAGAACTCCATAATGTCCTGTTTCGTATGTTAGTCCGACTAGACTGAAAAAGAGATAATCTACCACTCATCAGACATTTTCTTCGAATACTTTTATGAGAATGAAAAGAACAAGGTCACTCGGCTATATTTTCATGTTTAGGGAGCTTGAAAAGAGCTTAAAGGATACTCCATAGGTTTCGTTTTTTGTATTACCAATGCGAGTTTGAAAAAATGACAAAAGATTACTCGATTGCATTCTCATGGTTTCATGAGCATGAGAACGAATTAAGACTGTGCTTGGATTTTTTCCTAAAAAACCCTAAAATCATATGTACATAAGAAAAACACACAAAAGCAACTAAAAATGGTGGACGCCTATCAAACGTCTCATCCTTAGATCTTTCAATCTGTAATAGAAAACACTTTGCAAAGTTGGTTAGACATTAGGGCATAGGTAAAATATGAAAAATATTTTAATTTTGCAATAAAATATGGTAAAAAGTAATAAAATAGATCAAAACAACCCATTTACCATTTCATTTTGCAATTTCACCCAAATAGTGCCCAAAACCCTCTTTTTCAACCAAATTTCAATCGTTGATTTCAGAGCGCTCAGTTGACCATCTCGCAAACTGCTTCCATCAAAAAGGTCATTACCTCCTCCTTTATCCTTACATGGTTTAAAATTTCATTTTTATTAGTTAAAATTTGATTTTACGTCAATTTTTTGGGGCTACCTGCGCTTTGAGATCGTCGCAGGCCCACAGTATCATTGATGGGTGTTCTATATGCACTAGAAAACCTTAATTAAATTATCAACCCGGGGTAAGTAAACTTAGAGGTGTAGCACTATATGTGCCAAGGCAGAAAATCTAGAGGTAGTATAGTCTAACTACGTAAATGGTCTATCTGAGGGCTAATCTACTTAAGCAAAGACTATCAATGAGCAAACCCTATCAAGGAACTTAAACTATTTACCCTAATTAACTTTTGAACAATGGATCGATGGATTGTCCTAAAGAAGCAAATGAAAAACCTAAAATGAACCAGTTAAGTTAATCAATATAATGAGAAAAATCAATCCATCTATCTAATCTATTCAAATCATGAACAATAGCAACAATAAACTAGTCTAATTAATCTATTCCAAATTAATGAGCAACAACAAGTAAACAAGAAAACAAGCAAGCAACTACCCTATTAAAACTTATGCTGCAAGTAAAATAATTGAAGCTACTTAACGGGTAACTAATCAAACTATTAAGCAAGTGAAATCTATTCTTAAGATAAAACTCATAATTACTTATAATTTACAAAGGTAAATCTTAACCTATTGAATTAAAAACATCATAACAATATTCAAAGATTAATCAACAATTACTCTTATCTACAATAACAAGAAACTTCAAATATAATGATGATGATTATGTCTTCGGTGTCTTATGACATCACGATGGCATCTAACAATTAGTGATAGCTAAAGAGGAATAATTTCAATATTAACTTCTATGGAGAAATGAAAGGTATGAATTAACCAATCTAACGAGAGCTTAGCCATCATTGAAAAAATATCAACTATCCTGGAAATCCATGTGATCTCTCAATTTATGCATTAATCATCAACGATAAGAAAATGTTATTCTATTTATTTCAAATGAAATCTTATGCTAATGTAAGAAAATTCATACCATTAGCGACTTATAACTAAAAACTTAACTCAAACTGAAACTTCGAATTAAAATTGCAATCTAGATATAGAATGGAAATTTTGTAACAGAAACTAAACCAATCCTATTATTGACAATTCAAATTGCAAATTAAAAATGCTTATAAAATCATAATTTAAATTCTACTTTCACTTCAAAATGCTAGAATGAAATTGATAAGAAAACTAGATAATAAAACTAAGAATCAAAATCAAAGCTAGCAATTATTCATCCATCGAAACCTTGCCAAAGAAACTATGTACTCTGTATTAACTCAATACTCTGTTTTAAATTTTCTATTTCAACCTGCAGAAATTCAAACTAGCATTTAAGCACACAACAAAGTTAGTAGCGAATATTGCAAGCTATTTTTCTAATAATTTAAAAATACACAACATATTAACAACTATCCTTTACAAAAAACCTGCAAAAAGGAAATTGAAACAATTAAATTATGAACAACAAATACACAACATGTAAAATGATAAAAACACAAATAACAGGAAAATGAAAGAAATGGCATTTGCACAACTCAAATACACAAGATAACTATCTAACTATTCACCCATACCACTGGTGGCCCCCCCAACAGGTCGTGGCTACTTCTCAACAATGAATCACGAGTTGAATCAACACGCTTCTGGCATTTAAATTAAAAACACAGTTTTGCACATGTCTATGGAAATGTCTTGAATTACATAGAAAAAATGATTCTAGCAATTCCTGACAAGTCTTAACAATCCTCCTCTATTTTTCTGACCACTACTATGGTATTTATACAATTACAATTCGAGAGGTCGACCATTGGAAGGGTCGACCTCCTCTAAGAACAACAAATTCCATTAAATGTGCTATAACTTCTTGTGGCTTCTAGAAACCTAACAAGCCACTCAACGCTCAGCATAGCATCTCAATCCAAGATGTCAAGAGCTCAGTAGCTGGAGGCAATGAGGGTGAACAGAACCCATGTCGTCGATTCTCCCAACACAGGGCATCGATATAACGACTGCCAAATCACCCATGATTTTAGTGTTGGATGGAGTGTCGAATGCGGTGCCAGATGGAGTACCAGATGCAGTGCCAGATGGAGTACCGAATGCAATGCCAGATGGAGTACCGGACGAGCTACTGGATGGAAAAATGCCATGCGATTTTTCCCTGTGACACACAGATCGCGCATTAGTTTCTTGTAATCATTAAATCAAGTTGAACTAAACTCAAAATCATCACAAAACATCAATTACATGTACCTGGCATAAGCTATGATGATTTTCTATGAAATATTTCAAAATGGTTATTAATACATATATAATATCAATAAAAAAGGATTCAATCAACATCATTAAACAACCAAATAACGAGCCCAACATTACCCCCACACCTAAGATTTTGCAGGTCCCACTGCAAACAAAAATGAATTGCCCCATATGACTATACTTGTTGAGAAGGATTAGATTTAGAGGCTTCTCCCTCTTGTCTTGAAGATTCTGTCTTGTGCCTCTTATGATGTTTCAATTTTTCCCTAAGGTTCCGATTGGTATTGTTCATTTGATCAACCAATCATTGGAGGGAATTCACCTTTTCTTGTAGTATTGCATTGTCATGGTGAAGAGGTTTATCCAAAGTCTTCCTCTCTTCCAATTGTTACAACAACTGAACATTTTCCTGTCGTAGATTTTCAATGGCTGGAGCAAGATCATATATCTCAGAGGAAGGCTTAGATCGCTTGAAATATGTAGAAGGTCTATCAGTTTTGGGATCTAGGGTAGGCATCTATGAGGTAGGAGTAACTAGGGGTTTAGAGGAGAAGTAGGTTGAGATTTTGTCTCTCTATGAGGCTCCAATTCTTCTGCAGACACTTCCCTAAGTATTTTATGAGGGCTTTCAAGGTCAGAGGATACTTGGATATGCTTTGAAGTGGTTGGGGGTTTTTCATAAGGTTTTCCTCTTGTATTTTGAGTACTCTTTCGAAACTATCCTCTCTTAAATTGTTTATCTCCTCTCCTATTTGTGGGGACTATAGGGAAGTATTGTTGAATTACCTCTTGTAAATTTTTGGGTGCAAGATCAATATATGTTGAAGGCATTAGGGAGTTATCAATAGGCTTCTTAGTCTACTTGCCTGATGAGGCTGTAAGGGTATCAACAAGTTTCTTAGTCTTTTGTTCTGGTACAGGGATAGCTTGAGCTAAAGGTTTGGAGTCTTTGGAGAATGGGGTTTGGATGGAGTAACAGTCCCTATATCAAGTGTTTTCTTTCTAGTTTTGATTGTAAGATGATGATTTGAAAAATGATAAATGAACTCATCTCACGTTTTCCCCTATTTTTCCAACTCAGCTAAAACAAGTATTTTGATGAGGCCATGGTGGAATAGGTTGTTATGGGGATTGGTTACATTCTTTCGTACTTGGGAAGACATATTCTCAAGAATTTTTAAGAAGCAAAAGGCAAAATTCAATGGCTTGTTGAATTGAAAATGAGGTTATAATTGAAAGTGGAAGGTTTTAAAAACAAAATATCTACCTTCACAAGTGATCATATGGGTGTTGACTATGAGAGGGTTGATTAGCTCATCCTTAATCCACTCCTTCGAGTATCCATTAGCTCCATAGGCATTCTAAAACTCAGGTTTAAAGACCTTGTTGTAGCCCACTCGTGGAAACTGGTGGTGTTTAAACCATCGATCCCCAACTCTTGGAAGCTTTGCGGCTAAGGCAATTGATTTCTCAGAGACCACAAAGGTGACATAACCCACGCGTTCCATCCTTCCATCGAATCCGGTATACCATTTGGGCATGGTGGTGGTGTGGATAATGGACAGAGTGCGGAATTTGTCAGAGGATGAGCACGATCAAGCAGAGGGAGAACGCAATTGACTAGAGGATGCATGTAATGCATAAATGGGATAACGATTTGAGCGATCCCTCCAGTTTTGAATGTGCCCAAGGTGGAAATGGTTGAATTCATTGATGAATTCATCACACACGAGTTTCCATGTCTAAGCATGAGTGCGTCGATTTCAAATTAGAAGAACATCTTTTGGAGGCAATTGCAATGATGAAGGAGTTAGATCTGTTATCACTAAAATTTCATCCGCAAATGGTTACAGGAATCCAGCATCTCCAAACACCTATTAGTTTATCCATGGACCAAAAATTCACTTTCAAAAGGCTCAAAACTATACAACTAGTTCTAGAATAAGCATGCGCTAAGACTACACAGGAAGTGTGCACACATGCGCCATTCAGAAACACAAGAAAAGAGCACATGCGCACGATGCACAACTATGGACGCAAAAAACCATGCACCCCTCAGAATGGCACATTTATTATTGTGGTCGGCTTTCCACCCACTTCTGGTTCAGCTTCCAAGTCGATTTGACACCCAAATCTCGGCTGAATCCAATTGGGGGGATAGTCAAAGACCTAAGGGTGCCCTAAAGAGCCCCTTGTTCACACTAAAGACTGGTTGAATAATGCCTCAAAGATATGCTATAAAAGGAGGCCATGGGTGCACTACATTTCCAAGGAATTCATTTGTATTGTTATGCTGCCTATATTCTCTTGGAGGATCCTCTTTCCTTGTCAAGAGCATACAAGCATCATTTCATTTGATCTATTCACATCACCTCTTGAGTGAAAGAGATTTGAATTTCTTCACCATTTCCTTCAAGTTTTCTAGTTGTAAGAAGAGCTCAATATTTGGGGGTTCAGGATCCCTCCCTTGGAGGAAGAGGGAACCCATAAGTCTCCCTTTCTCTTTGGTGTCTTTCCACTAATACAATCCTTTCCATTGGTGGCATGAATGTTGTTTATTTCTTGTTCTAATGTCCTTATGCACTCTAGTTTAGTTTCTTTTATTGTTCTTAGCTTAGTCTTTTGTTTATTTCTTATGCTTGATGTTTCTAACTTTTGCATTCATTGTTGTCTTGCCTAGCTAACCCAACTGGGACACAACATATTAGGTGACAAAAATGACACAATCAATTCGTGACTCAATTGGGGAAAGGTATAAATTTACTCCCTCATTTGGGTTATTTTAGCTCTTCCTTTTGTTTATTTAACTTGCAGGAACCAAAACCGGCCCATGCCTGCGTGCAAAAAGCCAAAGTCAAAGCTGAGCTGAGAGAATTTCATTCGAAATTTTCTTCACAGCTGTGTAACAACAAGTGTGTGGGTTTTTTGACCCACAGGTGTGTCTTCAACGGATGTGTGCCAAACACACTGTATTACTCAACGCATTTTGCACACCTTCACCAAGAGGTCATTTTTAATTTGCGCATTGGATGCACATGCACCTCTGTCTACTCTGCGACCCACGCATCTATCCAGAAAATCAAATATTGTAAAGGTTTTTGTGATCTGTTGAAGGCCCATAGCCTTCTTAAACTTGATTCCATGAAAATTGTAATATGCACCACACTTAGATTACCTCTCCATATGAAGGGATTAGTCAAAACATAGGCACTTAGGGGGTTAAAATCATAATTTTTTCCTCTTTCTTCTTTCATTTTTCCACATGGATGGATTTCTTTGATTAAAGTTAAGTTGGAATCATTCTATATCACATATAAAACTTGCATTGGGATCAGAAATTGGATATCAATCATTGAGTATGCTCTTCTCTTGCCCCATAGAGCAATCTTGAGAATCAGAAAAACGATTGAGGGAAAATTTCATCTCCCTTAAAGGACAAAATATTTAGGAGAGGACAACAGCCCCCTCAGGACTCCTCTTAGTTTATTTTTCAAACACATCTTAAGATTGTAAGGGCCCATACATGCCCACATGGTACAAAGATAGGATAGTGTTGAAATTTACTTTCTTAGATTAAATCACTAGGGAAGTTTAAAGGTTTTGTAATGGGCCCATACATGCCCACATTTGCACAATCTAGGATAGTTTTGAAGGTTTCTTAGATTAAATCACACTAGGGAGTTAAATGATTGGTAAGGACCCACATCTCCACCTGCTAGATCTCTAGGGACTTTAAAAATTCCACAAGGCTATACCAATGACATATAGTAACTTAGGTAATCAAGATTTGTAAGGACCACAAGAAGTCCACATGCAATAAGGTGACATCTAAATTATTAAAAATTGGTACACTTTCACTTGTTCAGACACAAATTCACTCAATCACTCACATAGTTTCACCTAGAAATCGTGGAGGATAAAGTAATTTTCCTCCAATGGGATTCCAAGACATCCCACCCTTTTCTTGACGAGACTATCCACTCCCATTTAATTTCAACGAGGTTGGTTCACATCCCCAATCTCTCAAACAAACACATCTAAATTTTTTCTATAAAACTTGCTAAGTTTTCCTCCACAGGAGCTGCCAAGAGAATTTCTTTTACTCTAGGTAGGATTTCGGGGATAGGCATCCAAATAACTCCTCGTTATCTAGTTCTCACATCTTCAAATAGTAGAAGTTGACAAATAGGGGACATTTAAATCCTCCAAGTTAAGTGTTCCTACACCATAAGGCAGGGAGATACCCGTGAAGGTTCAAAGGTTGAGGTCTGGTTGTTCTGTGCATTCCCTCCTTGAGGCATCCACCTCTTGGATGGGATCCAACCTGTGACCCATTTCTGGGGCCAAAAATCTAAATGTTGCACTTTGACTGAGGTACCTAGTGACCAAATTTTAGGACATCTACCCAGGTGTCAATTATGGGCTGCAATTGCAGCTTGATCGGATTTTGTGTGGCTATTGGAAATATCACCATCTCTTTTGGGATATGCACCCTCTACCCATCATTATAACTGATTACTTCATCCTTCACTAGTTCTTCTTCTGGTGGCTTCAGACCCCATTGTTGAGTGCTATTGGAAGGTCTAGTGTTATTTGAGAGGAAAAACATTACATCTTTTAAGACACGAGCATTTGTTTTCTTTGTTCTCCCACATCGACAAAATCCACCTATCCACATATATGCTTCTTTATCAATTGCTTTATGTATGATGCCCTTGTGATTACATGTGATTGTGAAATATATTGTGAAGGTCCAAAAATTACAGCAAAGTCTCTTATTCATTTATTCCTCTCATCACCATTTGCACACATCCACTTAGCTAGTCAAACATCATAGGAAACCCACAGAATCCTCATCATTCCAGAAGCTTGCTAAATCTCCCTCTTATTCTAGGGGGAGTTCCTAGTCTTACCAACTCATCAATTCCACCTTCTCACACCCCTGTGAGTGCCACTATCTTGGGATTAGCTTTGCTTGGTTCCACTTTACTTGGGTCCACTTCCCAAGGTCAACCATCCACTCTCTCTCCTTTACATGGAAGCGGGGGGAAGTACAGCCCCACCTAGCCCCCCTCACGGGTCAGGTACACAAAACACTCACACTATGGCTAGAACTAATCCTCCAACACCACTCTAGATGCCATACTTGGCTTCTCTCAACATACCACATCTGAGCAAACTCACAAATTATCCTATATTCCATGACCCCACATGGCCTGCAATGCCTACCAAACTACCTTCAGACATCCCCAATTTTGAAGGAAAGGTAGGAGACGACCCTGCCAACCATGTCATGACCTTCCACTTATGGTGCTCTTCAAACAACATCATGGACGAATCCATTGGATTAAGGTTATTTCAGTGCACACTCACTATCCCATCAGCCAAGTGGTATGTAGACGAAAAATCAAGATCCCATGCGAATTTCAAATCTTTGGGCAAAGCATTTTTGACCTTCTTTAAATTACCAATCCGCCATGACAATGGTCTTGAACTACTCTTTGATTTTAAACAAACCTCAGCCACACATATCATTTACTACATTCACGAATGGCATCGATGACATAGTTTATGCAAAGAAGAAACCACCAAGTAATAATGCCTTAATTGGTTTCTCAGATCACTTGTCTCCCTCCTCATTAAAGATGTGGCTTCCACATTCCCCCAATCCAAAGAAGAATCCATAAACAAGGCTCAACAATACGACTTCATCTATTCACAATCAGGATACATATACATAGTACTACCTGACCTCCCGAGACCCATACCATTCGACCAAGACAAACCTGGGACGTCTCACTCAGTGGATGGATTGATTGGTACAACCACACACCACAATCCACAACCCCATCAACCACATATGTATGGAACACCTCAATATCCACTGGTATATGGAGGAGCCCCTTATTATCCTCCTCCTCCTTTTCAACAACCATACCCTGTCGCCCTTCCTTCACCCATAAGTGGACCCCCGCCGACACCCACAATGCGCCCGGCTCTCCAACCAAGTTTTGGTACCCCCTCTACCTTAGCTTACACCTTAAGAACTAGTAAGAGAGCTATGCCTTCCTATGTACCCTATGGATCATTACCACAAAATAATCCATACTTTCCATTTCCTGGCCCTCCACAGCACATGGCTCCACCACAAGGACACCCACACGCTGAGGTTAATTTTTTTCATCCCTCTCTCATTCAGCAATATCAAAATTTTGAACAAATGAATACAGAAAATCCAACCCATCAGTGGAATAATGCCAAAATTAAAGGAAAAAATCGAAGCAATAATAACCCAAGACCAGGAGGGAATCACCCCCAACAAAACCAAGCTACCGAGGGAAACTAGAATCAAGGGAACCAGAACCCCTAAGGGAGAATTAATAACAAACACCAAGGGAAGAATAACAACAATCTTCAGACAAACTTCCCTTGTGCCCTTTGCGGTGAGTATGGCCATTATAGTCACCATTACCATCAAATCGCTGACTTTAAATGGATGAAATAATCCGGAAATGGATCTCGTCCCCCAGCACTGCCTACCCCTCAGTAGGCCCCACAACAATATGTGAAACAACCACCCCCAACTGTGCTGCAAAACCCCATTCCACACCAAGGGGTGATGAACACCCAATAGGAGATGTAGCCTTCCCTACCACAGATGGGACAATATCCCAACCAGGGAATTTCTGTAGATCACACTATCCTCCTCACTATCGAGGAAGAATTTCTACTTCAAATGTGCAGTAATCAATACAACGCACCCCTTGAACCTGCTCCCACTACCTCGAAAGAAACCCCAGTCACAAGTGGACCAACTTTGATGATTCCATGCCCTAATACTGAGATACCCCTTCAAATTCCTCTCATCCCATTACGTCAGAATGTCCATAACTCTCATTCTAGGGAGGACCACAATTATAGTCTGGTCAATGACTTGGCATAATATCCTGCCACCATGTCAGTCTTAGAAGTCCTTCAAACCTGTCCCACTCAATGAAAATAATTACTTTCCTCCCTGGGGGCAGTTGACCCTACTGACACACAACTCATCACCTTTGATCTTGATAGTGGGGAACCCCATATCCCCGCTTTGGTATCTTTCCAAATACCAGTTAAAATCTGGAACATCACATTCCATCACTACATCATCAATGAAGGTGCATCCACATGCATCATGTCCAAATCTATATGGAAAAAACTTGGCTCCCCCAATCTTATACCATTTTACATCATGTTGAGAGCTTATAACGGACGACCATCCTCTCCCAAAGGCCTCTTCCAAATTGTCACTGTTGAAATCGAGGGAAAAACTATCCTTATTGACATTGAGGTTATCGATTCCCCACTCGATTAAAATATCTTGTTCAATCGTAGCTACATGTACTCTATGAAGGCAGTCACCTCTTCTGTGTTTCGAACTATGATGTTCCCCTATAACGGGAATATCATCACCATCAATCAGCTTTCACATTACAAGCCTAACCCTTCCTCCAACATCGATAACATCCTCCCTTTCATCCACACTAATCCCAATGCCTACCCACTCATTGAGATGGGCCCCAGAATTTTCAAAGACCCATCCTTGCTAGGGACATACCATGGAGCACCACTTCACATCCATCCTTCAACACATGTATGTGTCGTCTCGTCCAATGGAACTGAAATTGGCAATACCCTTCCTCCCAATGAGGATTCTTTTATATATGACGTCCCACTAGTTGGAGAGCTCCTCCCCTAGGAATCCCCTGAGAACTCTTCAACTCCATCTATTCATGATTTCACCTTACCCCAGGGCCACATCACAGTTTGGGAGACCATCCCCCAAGCTATTACTCAAATCCCCTTCTTCTACCCCCCACTAGGTGTACAAGCTTTCTAGGTAGCTGCAATGCTTACCCTTCCTAATATGGTACTGGAAATCCCAGTATGGTATCTACATCCACCTGTGATGGTCCCTCAACCATCTCTCCCTCCTCAAAATGAAGGAATCCCAATGCAGATTCCAATACTTACTCCAACTGCACCACCCTCACCCCCACTCACTAGCATCACTGCTACAACTGGGGGCGGACGAAAGAAGAAAGTGCTCACTGCTCCACTACCCCCACGTGTAAAACCTCCTTGTACACTATGCGAGAAAGAAGGACACCCCACCAATAAATGTTTGTCTCTTCCCGAGCTACGCAATTTAATTCAACTCCCTAGGGAAACAACACCACTCGTCATTTTCTCCAGTGCAACCACTACATCCCCCAACATAGGTAGCAAAGGTTTGCGAACTAAATTCACATGTGCCATCTATTCATAATATGGCCATTACACCCACCATTTCCCGACGTTACCTCAGTTTCGACAGACACTAACGACAGCCTGCTAGAGATTTCAGTAAGAACCCCTACCATCCACGTCATCTCAACTAAATGTCACTGGCATTCACTATGTCACGATCTCAATCAATGAACATATGAGATTTCCTTGCTCTCTATGCTAATCACTTGATCATTTCACATATCAATGTCTTATGATCATCGAATACAGGCATCACCAAATGGCCCTTATTCAAAATCCTACACCCCCCCCCCACTACCAAATGAACCAGTGATTACCCTTACTCCATCATTGGATGTGGTTCATATCTTCTCCCCTAATCTCGAGGCACTCCCTACTCCCCCATGGTTCCTGAATGATTTATATGAGGATTTTCCCCCAAATTCCCCCAATTCTTTGGTTCATTTCTCTCCGAAAATTTTACGCCCGACCACCATTTTCAACCCACAATATCTTGATATATCGTTTATGTTGAGCGAACCATCGCAATCCCCTTGCATTACTTCCCTTACCTCTTCACCACCTGAAGACAACCACACGGTGACAGCCACCAATATTACTCTCATGGATCCCTTGTACAGTTCCACTATGACGAGGCCATCCTCGAGGAATTAACTACCCTCGATTATCCATGGGATCTGCTTCATCACAGAGCACTCTTTCTTTCACATGAATCCTTTTCGCCTCCTAACCAAAACTCCATATATGAAATCGAAGCCAAAGATTTTATTCCACTCAGGCAGATAGACTGGTTCAATAACCCTATCCCTGCCCCTGATGCTTTTGAAGAAGGTAACATGGCTAACATTTCCCCCACCATCAAAATCGATAATTCCATTAAACCTGGAATCATAGATAAAATCACCATCAGCACCGCATGCTCTCCTGAAAAACTCATAGCCTACAAAGCTCTCTTCTAGGAATACCGAGACATTTTTGCCTGGTCATACATAGAGATGCCCGACCTTGATCCCTCTATTTTTTAGCATTGAATTGACACATGGCCTGATATCACACCTGTATGAAAGAAGCAATGTCCACTACACCCATCCAAAGAAATGGCCATCACAGTCGAGATTGACAAATTACGTGCAAATGGGTTCATCTATCCCATCACATAGACCTCATGGGTCTCCAACCCAATCCCTGTTAACAAAAAATAGGGTACTATCCATGTTTGTACAGACTTTCACAACCTCAATCACGTTTGTCCCAAAGAAAGCTTTCGAACAGCCTTTATCGACCAAATTATCGATGATTGCGTCAGTAACAAGGCTTTGTCCTTCATGGATGGGTTCTTTGGCTACAACCAATTTCAGATTCACCCAACCAACCAATATAAAATTGCGTTCACTACCCCCTAGGTCACTTTTGCATATCGAGTCATGCCTTTTGGCCTCAATAATGTTGGCGCAACCTTCTAACGGGCCATGAAATACATTTTTCATGATCTAGCTCATATCATCCTCGCAAACTTGGATGACCTCACCGTTCGATCCAAGAAATGCACTCAACATCTTGATGATTTACGAATCATCTTCCAAAGGTGTCGTCAATACAACATCCTCTTGAACCCCTTCAAATGTGTATTTTTCATCACCGCTGGACACCTCCTTGGGTTCATCGTTTCCCAATGTGGAATCACAGTGGACCCCCTCAAGGTCCAGACCATCACAGAAATTCCCTCACCATGGAATTTAGGCCAACTGCAAAGCCTGCAGGGAAAAGCTAACTTTTTACATCGCTTTGTCCTCGATTACGCTACTCTTGCACACGGTTTTCATCACCTGTTACATCATGATATCCCATTACAATGGGATGAACATGCCCAATCCACTTTTGATGATCTTAAAATGGCACTCTCCAATGCCCCTTTGATTAGTCCACCCGACTATTACCACGACTATATCCTCTACTTGTCAGCCTCAGCCGTCTTGGTAGTAGGAGTTCTGGTCCAATTAGGGGATGATGATCATGAGCATGTAATTTATGACATTAGTAAAAATATTTCAGGGCCACCCTTGAAATACAATCATGAAGAGAAACTTTCCCTCACAGTTGTCCTCGCAGTCCAGAAACTATGCCATTATATTCTTCTTCGAACTACCAAAGTCATAGCCGATTACAACCCCATGCAAAACTTGCTCATTTGCTGGTAAATTAATGGAATTTTTTCCCAATGGATCGTAATCCTTTAGGAGCATGACATCGAATTTTCCACACCCAAGAGCAAGAAATCCCTCATCCTTGCTGAACTCATTATGACATTTCCCTCCGATACTACCAGTTATCTCATTAACACTGACTTCCCTGACGAACATCTCTTTTACATCCCCTTGGATGATCCTTGGTACGATGATCTCCTCATCCACCTCTAAACAAAAAAGTTCAGTAACTACCTCTCTCGAGATGATCGCCGACGTATTCACCCTCAGGCCCCCCACTACCTCCTCATCGGTTACATCTTATATCGACGAGGAGTTGACACCATACTCCATTGATGTTTGACCATAGACGAGGCCGATAGAATTTTGAATGATTTCCACAGTGGCACCTGCGGTGGTCACCTCCTAGAAAATCATTCGAGTAGGCTACTTTTGGACCACATTGTTTCACGATTGCATCCATGTTGTGAAATGATGTGACAAATGTGAGCTATATTCCAACAAAGCACAAGCACCACCTGCTCTTTTACACCCATTCATTACTGTTGGTCCCTTTTGCAAATGGGGCATTGACTTCATGACTTGCAACCCTCCATCAAGAAATGGACACAAATACATTGTCATGGAAGTCTATTACTTCACCAAGTGAGATGAAGCCATTCCTACCTTTAACAACACCGCTGACACTGCAGTGCACTTTTTCTTTAACCATGTCATCTCCCACTTTGGAGTCCCACTATAACTAGTCTCCGATCACAGGAAACACTTTGAGAATGAGATCTTCATTGAACTCTCCTCCTGGTTAGGCTTCTCCCACAATTTTCCTCCCCATACTACCCTCAATCCAACAGACAGGTAGAGGCAGTCAACAAGGTCCTCAAAACCATGTTACAGTGCACGGTTAACAAACATAAGACCAATTGGCATCATATGTTGTTTTCTTCACTATGGGATTATCACACGGTAGTTAAAACTGCCACTAGTTTTACACCATTTCATCTTGTTCATGGCGTCGGGGCCACTCTCCCCATAGAGTGTGAAATCCCTACCTTACCACCACTATTGAGCTATTACCCGACACTGCTCCAATGGAGCAGCATTTATTCAACTTAAATTCGTTGGATGAAGATTGTTGATATTCATTATAGAACAATGAGGTATCCAAGAGATGGTCAAAGGACACCTTTGATCGCCATGTCAACCTTCACTCATTCAATGAAGGTGACCTCGTCCTTGCTTACAACATCGCTCACGATACCCTCGGTCATGGAAAATTTGAATTGTTATGGCATGGACCTTACATCATTCAAAATTTCCTCACAAAAGGTTCATACATTCTGGCCTCTCCCGAAGGTCACCCTCTCAAAGAACCCATCAACGGGTTGTACTTAAAGAAATTTTATGCCTGAGTGTAGCCATTCTACACTAGGCTTTTTCTTTTTGTACACTTTTTTTAGAGTTTTTAATATTATTTTTCCCTCCATGCCTTGCGTCTAATCCATCCTTTGTTTTATTGACATATGCCTCCTCAATCAACCTACCACATCAGTTACACTAATGGAGCTAGCCATTGGACACAAAATCTCACTTCGGCTGCTTGGGCCCTCTATTCCCCCTCACATGATCTTCTCCACTCTAGCGGCATATGTTTGGGTTCAACAACCAATAACCAAGCAGAGTACACCGTCGTCATTGGCCTCCTCGCCGAAGCCAGTCATTTCCATATTCATCACCTTAGCATCTTATTAGATTCCCAACTCGTTTTCCTCCATCTCAACAATGTGTACCGTGTCCGCGATCCTTGCCTTTTCTGCAAATACCTGCAAGTTAGACTTTTATCTCAACATTTTGATTCCATCACATTTACACATATTCCAAGACAATTTAATCAAAGAGAAAATAATATGGCTAACCTAGTGTTAGATTGGCATTTATCACATCAATATACCAGTATGCATATATAAATCTTCACAAATTCTATCACAACATATATATTAGACATCAAAAAAAGAATTAAAAAACATCACCACATGTGAAGATCGCAAAGATCTCAAAATGTATATCCATATATATATATATATATATATATATATATATATCAGTCAATGTGCCATCAGTGTTTACAAAAAATAGTACAACATACGTAGGTAGGTGAACCACCTCACCCCTATAGATGCAAAAATGGTGCCACCTCACCATATAAAAAATGGGCTCACCCGCCTATATAAATACAAAAATACATATACAGAATCTCTCATGGTGCTTCTAGAGCTCCACCACCTGGTCCTCTCTCTAGAGGGGGTACCCCACTAGCTAGGGGTCCCTAGGGCCTTAGAGGAAACCATCCAATCATCGTTGCCCCCCCTGTAGCTACTCTACAGATCAAAGTCTGTGACTTTGCCGACAAGCCCACACAGTGCTCCAAGACTCCCTCGTCCTGGACACGGGTGCACAACCCCTCGGGCACTCCCTGTAAAATTGCATCCAGTTGGTGGTGAAACTCATCAAACTCTCTATCAATCCCTGCTAGAGTCACATGTGATGGTCCTGCACTGGGGTCATCATAACGATGTCTCCTAGCCGCTCTCTCATCATCAATGGGCCTCGCTCCAACATCCTCCCGTTGTCATCTCTCCCCTGCCCACGGATCTCCCCACAGTGGTCTCACCAGCCCCTGATGTGTCGATGCCCTGATCAACTCTACCTCACACCCACAAGGCCCCACATCTGCACACCTCACAAACAAATGATAGCATCAACATCCATCCATACATAAAATATATGCTATACTATCGAAATATCAAAACACCAAAACAAATAAAACCACGTACCTCTCTGGTCGAAAACCTCTCCTGGAGGTAGCACCATATCAGGATCACCATGGAACTCCACCCCACTATATGAGAACTGGAGGATTATCTTTGGCATATGACGCCACACCTATGCTACCTCAGCTGTAAAATAATGGCCCCCCTCCCCACCACCATGGCGAACCAAAATCATCACACACCACCTCAGTCGTGGCTCATGCACACCAGGTGCATCTAATATCACTCTAGGGCACAACATGGGCACCCTCTCTAGAAACCATGCTACCAAGATGGACCCAAAGGAAAAATCCCCTGAGTCAGCAACTCAACACCTATTGAGTTTCCCTTGCCCCACCATCTTGGCATGCAACATCAAGCCCTAGGAAAAATTCTCACCCCTCAGTGCTCTCTGCATAATCTTCAGCTGACCCCCACTGATCCATTGTGTCACGAGAGACCCATAGACTCTCACAATCATCTCTTCCACACAATGATGCACAAGAGCATCCATCACCCCAATACTCACCACAAAGCCACACATAAAGTTCTCCCCTGTACAATAGGTCTGGGCTAAGACAACCAACTGTCCATCCCCAGGTAATACAGGATCAACCGGTAGTAGGGTTCCTCGGAAAGGGAGCCCAGTCAAAAAATATATGTCCTCCATCACTGTGAATGTGAGATGCTCTCCACGCACCATGAAACATTGTATATCTAAGCTCCACATAGTAATCAGGAACTGCAAAAGATACTCCTGTGCCCTCACTAGTGAGCACTCAAAAAACTTTAGTAGCCCACAAGATGCCAAAGCATCATGAACAAACGACTCCTCATCTCTCACAACCTCTCTTAGGTGTCCCCAGTCCCTCTTCCTCCAATGGATAGACATCATCAAATGGTCACCTCCATGCACATATAAAAGATTTTATTAGCCATCACAACTCATAAAAACGCCAAAAGCACCAAAAAATTTTAGTTTTTTCACCCTTCATCTTTGCCTCACAGGCGCATATTTTTCCCCCACAGGCACGCACATATGCACGCATGTTCATCCCCCAGTTGTGCACTCATATACTATTGTTGGCCATATAGAGGTGCTTCATGCACCCCTGTCACACACAAATATGTGCATCATCATGCATATGTTCGCACCACAAATTTGCACACATGCGCAACTGTCAGGGGAACAGACGCGCATGGATGCGTTGTTGTGTTTTGCACCGGCGCGCATTCCATGCATGCATGTTTTCCCCATTTGGGTGCCCCCATGCGCGACTCACCAAATTATAGTCATGCACGTGAAACATTCGATCGCCCGCACACTGGGGGGTTCACCCTCACAAAACCCCTTGTATGACCGTCTGAACAAGCCCTATCCAAAAAATAAACCCTAACTACTCTACAGGAGGATACAACCACTAACCTGAAACTCGTTGATCCTGAATCGACTGGATTGATCTCTCAGAATCTCCAAATCTCCTCTAAAATCGCTTGTCCACTCAATAAGATAGTAGGTACAAATGAGGTGGCATTGTGGGCCCTACAGCTATATATAGTCCCATTGCCAAACTTATAGGATCATTTCCGAGAGATTCGAACGTCCTTTTTTCGATCTGTCTTCAGCCACGAGACCAGGATCCTTCCACCTACATAGTCATTATCTCCAGACCACCATCCATCCTGGGCCCCCGGGGAGCATTTTCCTCTCATCATGCTCAGGTACGCATGCTCATGTTCAAAATTATTGAATAAATGTTATATTTTATTTATCTTCAGATATTGTTCACGTCGGGTATTTGGTTTTCATGTGTGCAAGTACTTGGTCATCATGCATCCATGCTACCCCTTCAGGTATATCATTGACACTGGCATGTAATCATTCCCTCTGAATATCAATTTCATCTCCTAGTCACACCCTGCAATTTTTGCCTTTAGCGTCCATACATCCGGCTCTGCAGTACTCACAGCTCCATTTCACTTCAGTACTATCAACCGGTAGCATTCTCTCCTCCATGAGTTGTCCCAATTCTAGTCCCCTGTGGCACTTCGACACTCATGTTATTTTCATTCCCTAGTGCTGGGAGTCCCGCTAGTTTTTGCATCCTCGAGCATCAGCCACATACTCATTCTCCTCATTTTTCTAGCTTCCCCTCAATGGACTCCCAACAAATCCCATTACAATTCACATTTTTTGCACCTCCATAGTATCATTTACCCTCCATTTCATCCACCATCAGTTTGACCATCTACAGATTTCCCTCCATTCATTTCCCTAATACAAAAACCCACCTATGGGGCCCTAAACCTCCACTTTTTTTCCAAGCAACTTGCACCCTCACCGGCAAAGAAATCTTGCACTAGGGCACCCATCTTTGTATCTACACAATTATCCCAAATTATTCTTTATTCTTTCGGTAATTGTACAAAACCTTTTGTTTCCCGCATTTACATAGCTTTCTGTTGTCACCTTTAGTGACCTTCCTTTTCTGGCCAAGAAACCCTTGTCACCCTTGGTTGGGGCATTTTTCACTTCCTTCCATCAATGACATTATCCATAAACCCTAAGTATCTTACAGTCCATACCCCTTTTGATCTCTGTGTTTATCCATTTTGTCACTCCTCTGGCACAATTTACCTTCATCTAGTCGTCCCCCTTATGCTAGATTCAGTTTCACGGTTGCTGCCACTTTAACTTTCTTCCCAACCAAGGGAACTCTCGAGTCTCACCACTTCTAGAATTTGTCCATGTTACTCCTCAGTTCTTGATTTCATCCAATGGATTTCACGAATCCCTCTACTTCTCGAAGTCGCATCTCCCTTTATGTCGATAGCAGCACAGTTTCCAAACGGGTGACAATATCTTGACTTTCATTACCTTCACAATGAACAGTCTTAGATGGCACAGAGAGAACCATCATTTCTCTTGGTTGTCGTTGACCCCCACGACATTCGACTTCAACACTTTATCATGTTGCGGTGGTTCTTACTTTGCGACTATTGAATTTTTTTTTATATTCTCCGAATACCTCTGAACATTGTTAGGCCATCAATGCTTGCGAATTATCGACACTTCTTATAGGTGTCATTGCCTCTTTTCAGAGTTTGTTCACCATCATAATTGTCCTCTGCTATTATCAACACACCCCCGAGGTCACTGCAATCATCTCCACCAACACACAACTTCAGTTACTGTATAACACATTTTTGAGTTACATGACATGAGCATGGGGCATGCCTACCTCATTTGTACACAGTTTTATTTTTTACACCTTGCAAAAGGTTTGGGTCCTACAGGTTCCCCTCTCCCTTCAATGGGTCGCTCTTGAAAATATCCTCATCTCTCTTTCTTACAATAGTACTCTCAGTAGAAGAAACATTGATGTATTTAGGCTATACATATGCCCCCAACCTCATACATTAGGGGGCATCTATGATCACTGAAATTTTGTCCGCAAATGGTTACAGGAATCCAACATCTCCAAACACCTATTAGTTCATCCATGGACCAAAAATTCACTTTCAAAAGGCTCAAAACTATACAACCAGTTATAAAATCATCATGTGCTAAGACTACACAGGAAGCGCGCACACATTCACCATCCAGAAATGAAAGAAAAGCGCACATGTGCACGATGTGTGAATGTGGATGCAAAAAACCATGCACCCCTTAGAACAGTGGATTTATGATTGTGGTCGGCCTTCCACACACTTCTGGTTCATCTTCCATGTCATTTTGACACCCAAATATTGGTTGACTCCAACTGGGGGTTTGGTCAAAGACCTAAGGGTGCCCTAAAGGGCCCCTTGTTCACACTAAAGACTGGTTGAATAATGCCTCAAAGCTATGCTATAAAAGGAGGCCATGGGTGCACTACATTTCCAAGGAATTCATTTGTATTGTTATGCTTCCTATATTCTCTTAGACGATCCTCTTTCCTTGTCAATAGCATACAAGCATCATTTCATTTGAGCTATTCACATCACCTCTTGAGTGAATGAGCTTTGTATTTCTTCATCATTTCCTTCAAGTTTTCTATTTGTAAGAAGAGCTTAATATTTGCGGGTTCAAGAGCCCTCCCTTGGAGGAAGAGGGGACCCATAAGTCTCCCTTTCTCTTTGGTGTCTTTCAACTAATACAATCCTTTCCATTGGTGGCATGATTGTTGTTTTTTTCTTGTTCTAATGTCCTTATGCACTCTAGTTTAGTTTATTTTATTGTTCATAGATTAGTCTTTTGTTTATTTCTTATGCTTGATGTTTCTAACTCTTGCATTCACTGTCGTCTTGCCTAGCTAACCCAACTGGGCTTGTAAGCATCTTTATTTTGCTCATTTAGGTGAAAAAAGTGACGCAACAAGATCAATGTCCAAGTCTTTGACTTGGACATTTGATCATAAAAATGTTTAAGAATTATATCATTTAATCTCAATTGCCATTAACTAACTCAAATAAATTCAATTGATTCCTGGTTACATGAAATCATGGACATTTACTGTGTGTATACACCTCGTCCGAACCTTCATATGGCACGTCATCTGGAACCTCATATGGTCTTTTAAATGGCACCTCATATGACACTCCATATAACACTCCATATGGTACCCCTATGCGAAATGAAATTTATTCCTCATGTAATGGATGTTTTATCCACAACCTTCAGTCATAAAACTATTTTGATAGTCACAGTGAATAGGAGCATAGGCAGGACAAGAGTTTTCCATTTTTTCCATCGTGCTCACACAATCCGTTCCTCTTTCTTGCATATTATAGGGAATGTAATCCAAATATGTGATTAATAGTCTATAATGAAAAAAAATAGGTAAGTGGTATGTCAAGGAAATGTACAACAATTTATAACACACAGGGAATATTTAGCATTTCAAAAATGAAATAATTGTTGATGTAATAGCCTGTATCATGAAAACAATACATAGAAATTTTTACAAAGATTTTACTTCTTCTAGGCAATGTTATCATTTGCCAACTCATGAAACCCCTCCCCCACACCTAAGTATTGTGACACCTCACAATAAAAAATATAGGAAACCAGTCAATTCTCCCAATAGCAAAAGCTTTACAGCTTGTTAAGTGTAGAGATAAATTTCACATATCCATCTAACAAGACGATTAGAATATGGCCCCACCTATAGGATAGAACATCCTACATGTAGTTAAGAAGAGGTAGGTGAGAGAGTTTCGAGATAGTCTCAAAGTTAGTTCCCAATGGAAAATTTATGGAGTTCATTAAACTTAGCTTACCATACATACTTCCTGTCATCTTTGTCTACAAGTAATGTTGTACATCAGGACAAGTTTAAGATTTAGGAATTTCTTATTATTTTTTTGTCAGATTACCATCCTCGCTAGGTAGAATGCCCCACTGCCAGCAAGCCTATTCAGTACTCCGATGGGTTTACCTAGTCATACCACAGGTCAGTACCTGCTGCCAGCCATGGATGATTTTAAGGATGGAAGTTTATTTTAAAATGTAGAAACCTTGGCGAATCTTACTAATCCTTCATATGAAAACTATAAATGTTTGGCGATAATTTTGTAAAAATATTCAAATTTCTAAGGATTTTATATCATTTGTATAAAATTTTGGTGATTTTTAAGGTAAAATGATTTTATCCTATAGAATTTGGGCGAATCATTTTTAGAATAGTGAATCGTTTTTTGGGAAAAACCATCGAAAATTAGCCCATGAGCTAAATTTAGCCCCTAAAATCATCCCTGCTACCAGTAGACCTGTTCAGTATCCCAGCGGGTTAGCCTCTTACACCCTCAGAGAATGGCCCTCCATATTTTAAGATTTTAGTATAAGATTTCTTTGTGCAAGAAGATGGGGGGACAGCTTTGAAAACAACCTTTTTTTGTTTTTTGTTTTTTTTTTTCAAATGGGATGGTATTTATGTTAGAGGATGACTTTATGTTATATATTCCTTAGTGATTGTCTTTATGTAAGGGGTACTTAAGAGGATGACTTTATGTTATATATTCCTTAGTGATTGTGATGTTTCCATGACTAACCGCTTATCAGAACTCCTTGTTACTCTTTAATAAATATACTTTACTCATTTACTCGAGGTTCTTGGGAAAATTGTACGAGTGACCTCTAAGCTTAACTATTACGGTATCACTTCCTTATATAGTGGTGAAGGTTTAAGAGCAGCTACTAAAAAGAAGATGAAAATATTTGAAAAAATATGGCTAATTATAGCAAGTCATTATTTATTTTATGTTTCCCAGACAACAAGGTTCAAGTATAGCAATATTTTAAAGAAAAATCCTTCTTTTATATTTCCTTGAAACTATCTACTCCTGGTGAAATAAATACCTATAAAAATATCTAGAATTGTCTATCAACAAAATTCAAAATTATTTACATATGTACAGTTGAAAATTCATAAAATTATTCAAGAACAAGGGGGTACTTCCCCATATACTAAGGCCAATTCCTTGTCAGTTGACATGACTTGTAGAAAATCTTCTTTGGAAATGGGCATGTGACAAAGTTTGAGTCGGTGTCCATTTACTACAAAGGAGACTTGTCCGTCATCGATTGTTTTGATTTTCATAGTTCCATTGTCACACACAATGACTAAATCGTAAGGACCCAACCACCGAGTGGTAATTTTTCCTTTAAAGGTTTTAAATCAGGAGTAAAAAAACAAAGCCCAATCACCAGGTTGGAAGTGTTTCTTCTTAATAAAATTTTTATGCCACTTGCTCCTTTGGTTTTGGACTAATATTGTTCATTGGATAGCATCTTGCCTGATCTCATCCAACTCATTTAATTGTAGGGATCACTATTTTTGGGCCTCATCTAAGTTTAATCCCAATTTTGCGGCAATACAGAAGGTCCTTACATGAAATTCTGTTGGTAGAAGTACTTGTTTCCTGTACACTATCTCATATGGGGTATGCCCAATGGTGTTTCTCCAGGTGGTTCGATATGCCCACAAAGCCTCTGGAATCCTATCATCCCAATCCTAATGATGTAATTGAACAATATTGGTTAAGATAGCTTCTAGAAATTTGTTTGTAGACTCTACCTGACCATTAGCTTATGGGTGGTATGGAGAATACGTGCAATGATTAATCCCATATTTCTCCGTTAGTTCTCTCATCAGCTTGGAAGTGAATTGAGTTCCTTGGTCTATAACAATTTCATGAGGAACACCAAAGAGGGTAAATATGTCTTCATAAATGAATTCGACAATGGATTTTTATGTAGCCCTAAATAGGGCTTTTGCCTCTACCCACTTGGTGACATAATCTGTACAAACCAAAACATAGTTTTTCTTACGAGACATGGGTGAAATTGGTCCTACAAAGTCAAGGGCCCATTTTTTGGAAGGTTCTATCATAACTTGGGCACAGAAGGGAATTTTGTCATCTGACGTAGGTCTTCCTATCCTTTGACAACTATCACAACTCCTTGCATACTTGGCAGCATCCTTGAAAACGCTAGGCCAATAGTAACCTGAATGTAACACCTTATATGTTGTATGTTTGTCGGAAAAATGGCCACCACATGGTCCATTATGAAAACTTCATAGTATTTCTAGTATATCATATTCTCAGACACATCTACGAATAATCAAATCAGGACCTGTACAAAAAATTTCATGGCCAACCCAAGAGTAATTGGCACATTGTGAAATAATTCTACATTTTTCATGAGGTGACAAATGAGACAGTAACTTCCTAGTAGCCAAATAGTTTGCCATATCTGAAAACGATGGGGTGTTTACAGAGAGGGAGAAAAGGTGCTCACTTGGGAAACTATCATCTACAGGAATATCATCATCCTTTTTTATTCATGAAAGAAAATCAGCTACCAAATTCTCCTTTCCAGGTCAGTCAAGAATGATGATGTTAAACTCTTTTAATAGCAAGATCCACCTCGTCACTCGACCATTAGTTATGACTGTATTCATGAGAAATCTAATGGCATAATGGTTTGTATGTAAAAATACTTTGTAACCTGTGATGTAGTGACAAAACTTATTGACAGCATGAACTACTGCCAATAATTCCTTCTCAACGACTGTATAGTTTAACTTGGCAGGGGACAAGTTCTTCTTCACAAAATAAATGGTGTAGGACTTCTGGTCCTCTTTCTGCCCCAATACTCCTCCTATTGCGGTGTTGGAAGCATCAGTGGATATGTGAAATGGGAGAGCCCAATTTGCCCCCCTAAGAACTGGTTCCACAGACAACTTAGCTTTCAGTGTTTCAAAGGCAGTTTGACACTACTCAGTCCAAAGAAAATCAACATCCTTTATTAACAATCCAAACATGGGTGCAACAATCTTTGTAAAATTTTCAATAAACCGTCGGTAGTATCTGGCATGTCCAAGAAAGATTCTCACCTCTTTCTAAGTTTTGAGGGGTGGAATTATGACGATGAACTCAATATTTGTAGGGTCGACTTTGATCCCTTCAGATGAAATGTGATGTCTTAGAACCACTCCCTCAGTCAACAACATTTTACATTTTTCATGACTTAAAGATAGGTTCATTTCTTAGCATCTAATAATGACTTTTTCTAAATAATCTAAGGCTTCCTAGTAAGTATTTCCATATAATTTGAAGTCATCCATGTATACCTCCACACAATCATGAATAATATCAAAAAATATCCATAGTACTGCTCGTTGAAATGTGTCAGGAGCATCACACAATCCAAATGGTAAGACCCTATAGGCATAGGTGCCCCAAGGAAAAGTAAAGGTAGTCTTGTCCTAATCCTCGGGTGCTATGAGAATTTTATTGTACCCGCTATATCCATCTAAAAAGGAGAAATATTTATTTCCAGACAGGGTATCGAAAACTTGGTTGATGAAAGGAAGAGGAAAGTAATCCTTCAGAGTGGTTTTTTTGAGTTCCCAGAAATCAACACAAATTATCCATTTCTCGGTCACTTTCTTTGGAACCACTACAAGTGGGGATACCCACTTACTATCGGATATGGGATAAATAAATCCAACATTTAATAACTTTTGGATATCCTCTTTTACTATATCTTTGACTGCTGGATTCATCCTTCTCTGGGGTTGCCTAACAGGTGTTACTTCCGCCTGGGTATATATGTGATGGATACATGTGTCAGGGTGTATACCCTTCATGTCATTGTATTCCCAGGAGAATGCCCCTGATTGTTCTTTAAGGATACTTACTAACTGTTTTTGTTGGTCTGCATCTAGCCTGAAGTTTGTATGTAGAAATTTTCCTGGACTAATCTCGTAGGGCATGGTATAAGATGTGGTAGACTCGTCTATCTCAAAGATAAAATATGTCGAAGACAAAATGGATGGGTCCAATTGTTCTTGAAATTCTTCCCCAAACATGTACTCAAATTGGGGAAAAGATTATAGAAAATCAACACACATGATAGCATAAATAAACTGGTTTAGTACATTTTTCGTTGTGTGCTCCTGAAGTTCCTAGGAATGATCACTTGGCAACACGGGTTCTTCCTAGTCCTCATTCTCATATGGAAATTCAAGACACCATAGATTCTCCATGATAGGTTGGCCTGGAGGGTATATGGTGAGCTTCTGGATAGAAATTCCATTTGAAATGGTCATTTCTCCCTCTCTACGGCCAATAAATGCATTGGTTGTGGCTAACCAAGGTCTTCCCAAAATAACGGGATGGCATTTGGTAGGATCCTTTGAGAGGATGACAAGGAAATATACTGGGTACTCCCATGAGGCTAAAGTAACTATGATATCATCCAAAATTCCTTCAGGTATAACCCTAGTCTTATATGCTAATTCCAAAATGGTTGGGGTAGGTCTAAGAAGAGGTTTTAACTGTAATTCCTCCAAGGTAGTAACGGTCATCACATTGATGGCTGCCCCTAGGTCTATGAGAGTGTTTCCAATGGAAACCTCATTAATGGTTATGGTCACTATGGGGTTTCCTGGGTTCCCATATTTTTCTACTTTAGGCTTCTTTGATATATACTCAAAAAGTTCTCCTATCAAATGTATTGTTGGAGGATCCTTTTGCTTCCTCCATGGATTCTTAATAAAAAATTATTTGACCACCTTACTATAGATTGGAATATCCTTAATGGCTTGTAGCAAGGGAATCTTGACACAAATATTATTCATTTCATTCACGATGTCAAATTCTGGTCGGGTGGTAGGTTTCTCGATTACTAATATTTCTAGATAGGAAGGGGCCTTCGTAATTTGTGAAGGTTCATTTTGGGGAAGCTTGGATTCTCGGTCCTTAGGAATAATAACATCTTCCCACCTAGTGTCATCCATGGGTTGTTTGGGGATTTCTTCTTCTTATTCTTCATGGATGACTACTGAAGGTCTCTGCCTATCCAGAACTTTTCCCGACCTTAGTGGAATCCTCTACAATGGAACAGGAGAAATAACGTATGTTGGGAAGGCCTGCATTTCAACATTATGAATAGGTTGAGTGGGATTATTATTGGGATTGGAAACTGGTTGTGCCGGTAATAATGTTGGTCTTGGGGAGCTTGCATTCTAATATTGTTGTGGTTGTTGTTGTGGAATAGGAGGTAAAGATGGTGGAACAAAACCTGGCAGAAGCTGCGGAATGTTTGGTGGAAACTGAGGATAAGGATGGTTGGGCATAGGGACAGGTGGAGCTTGAGGGTTCCTTTGGTTATGTCCTCTCCATCCTTGAATCTAAGGATGTTGGTACTATGTACACCAGTTTTTCCAACTTGGTGAGTTCCATTGTTGTGGTTGTTGATAATAGTGTGGAACTTGAGGTTGTAGATCTGGGTATGTAGGCTAATTCCTAGGCTTCCATGGCCTCCTAGGTGCATAAAAGGAATCCCCAGGATCCCCACTTCTATATATGGCTAATAAATAGGGCAATGATGGAAATTTTTCAGTTGAGTGGTCCTCCATGCAGAATCCACAAACTGAAATGTTATCCAATGGGCATTCCCTTGAGGAATGCTTCCTCCTGCATCTTGGGAAATATATGCTCATTGCTGCATTTTCCTCCTTCTGTTTCTTTTTAATCTTTAGGGTGTCCGACTGGGAACCTTTTATGCTTAAAATATATGTTTTGAAATTATCTAAAAGTTTCCCTATCTCTACTCTCATGATACCACATGAACTAACTGGTTTTAATTTTCTGTTGTAGGGATCCCGAACATTCTTCCATGTTTTAGCTCTGCTCCTCGAGTAATTTTTACACATTTCACAGATTTCGAAAAATGGTTTATGGGACATGTCACCTGATGCCATCAGGTTAAGTATCTCTAGGTGTTCCTCTGAAATTCCCTTAAGGAAAAGAGCCCAAACTGAATCATCTGGAAGGTCCTGGTATTTTGATTTCTGGGAGATATAAGCAAACCGTTCCATATAATCCTCGATATTCTCATCTTCTAACTGTTGGACTTTGAAAATATCATTACAAGACTCCTTGATGTTGTAATAGTCTTGGTAATTTTTAAGAAATATATCTTTCATGGCTCCCCAAGACCTAATACTGGACTCTCCCAACCCCATGAACCATCTTAGTGCAGAGTCCTTGAGGGTGGCAGGAAAGATTTTTAGTTTTTAGGCATCTTGTAAGTAGTTGTAACTCCTACAAAAGATGTTGAACTCAAATAGGAAGATATCCATATCTTCATTGCTTTTACCATAAAAGGTGGGTAGTGCTGAGAGGGGAATATTTTTCATATTGAAATTTGGTGTGGTGTCCAAAATTGGAAACCCAAAGGTAGTTTCGGTTTGGTTTCCAGCTTATTCTCCCTCCTCATGTTTTACATTGTTGTGATCCTTCTAATCATCCATACTGGTTTGGTTTCCAAAAAGAGAGTACTTAGGTGGTTTTATCCTTGAAGAAAACAAGGTATCCCAAGGATTTTGTCTAGGAAAGGTATCCCTTTGATGGGAAGGTCTTCTGAATG
>JASDQU010244530.1:86461-99274 GCA_032191745.1 Picea mariana
ATTCAAAGTTAGGATCTCTTGGTGGTGGTAAGAAAACAAAGGTTGTATTTTATGGTTCTACAAAACTCTCGAGTGGTCTTGCCTCCTGTCCCACTATTACTGATGCTTCAATTTTATGCTCTATAGTGCTCCCTGTCTTAGTCTCTTCAGAGACTGCTTTAGCTCTTTGGGTTGAGCTAGCTCCTATTTTCCGGTATTGGTCTATGGAGTTTATGAGTGGAATGTTCTTTCCCCTGATAATATAGGAAGGAACCTTTGTTGAAAGATCTGATTTGGATTTAATGTATCTACCTTTTGGGTCACTAGGTTTGTTCATGAAAGTAGGCAAAAAGAAAAACTACCATTAGGTTTGTGGGAACCTGCTATAACAGATGCGCAACTTCTTACCTCTCATCTTAAATTTCCCCCACCACCAAACTAATGCTAAGGTTTAAAAATTATCTATTTCCTACCTTGAGACAAGTCCCTGACAACGACACCAAAAATGATGGGTGTTCTATATGCACTAAAAACCCTTAATTAAATTTTCAACCAGGGTAAGTAAACTTAGATTTGTAGCACTATATGTGACAAGGAAGAAAAGCTAGAGGTAGTATAGTCTAACTAAGGAAATGGTCTATCTGAGGGATAATCTACTTAAGCAAAGACTATCAATTAGCAAACCCTATCAAGGAACTTAAACTATTTACCCTAAGTAAATTTTGAACAATGGATAGATGGATTGTCCTAAAGAAGCAAATGAAAACCCTAAAATGAACAAGTTAACTTAATCAATATAATGAGAAAAATCAATTCATCTATCTAATCTATTCAACTTAATGAACAATAGCAACAGTAAACTAGTCTAATCAATCTATTTCAAATTAATGAGCAGCAACAAGTAAACAAGAAAACAAGCAAGAAACTACCTTATTAAAACTTATGGAGCAAGTAAACTAATCAAAACTACTTAATGGGTAACTAATCAAACTATTAAGCAAGTGAACTCTATTCTTAAGATAAAACTCATAATTACTTCTAATCTACAAAGAGAAATCTTAACCTATTGAATTAAAAACATCATAACAATATTCAAAGATTAATCAACAATTACTCTTAATCTACAATAACAAGAAACTTCAAATATAATGATGATGATTATGTCTTCAGTGTCTTATGACATCACGATGGAATCTAACAATTAGTGATAGCTCAAGAGGAATAATTTCAATATTAAATTCTATGGAGAAATGAAAGGTATGAATCAATCAATCTAACGAGAGCTTAGCCATCATAGAAGAAATGTCAACTATCCTGGAAATCCATGTGATCTCTCAATTTATGCATTAATCATCAATGATAAGAAAACATTATTCTATTTAATTCAAATGAAATCTTATGCTAATGTTAGGAAATTCAATTTTTAAAAGATGAAATCAGTTAGGAAAACTTCCAAGAAATGATTTTTTATGATTCTAATCCTCTTTTGATGTTACTTGGTAGGTTTTCCTCAGTCAAAATGCTCTAGTGGAGAGAACGATAAGATGAGGAAGAAAATTGTTTTGTCGGGAATGACCTGAGCACAGTTATGGCACTCGGTGAGTGTGGTTTACTCAAGTTCTTCAAAATCCAGGGCATGAGAGCCCAACTGATATTGCTAGAGTATTGGGTCCACATGTGGGATGTAAACGAACAAGCCTTTCATGTGGGTGTGCATACACTCACCTTGGATATAGATGATATTTACTTTTTGATGGGGTTATCTCGTCGAGGCTCTCGGGTATCACTCACAGGAAGCAGGGGTGGGGGAGAACCCATGGATTTCTATGTTTCACACCATTGCATGCCAAGTACGGAAAAACATAGTGGAAAGTTTTCCATTAGAGATGTTCAATATCTACCATTGTGAACCATCCTTTATACCATTACCTGGATGGCAGGGAGTGTGAATCCCCACATGGCTTTGCAAATCCACTTTCAGTATGCCATAGAGTGCATGGATCCCAGGGTCTTCAACTGGTGTGAGGGTGTCTTGAAGAGCATAAAAAAGAAATTGACAAAGTTCCATAATGGTCGGTTGAAACAATTTGGTTACAGATCCATTATAGTGTCCTTCTTCTTGGAGAGGGACCTCATCTTACTGTTGGATCATGTTGTCGTTGATGCCAGTAGTTTGATTGATTGATGTCAAAGGATTGATTGATTGATGATTGATGTAATGTATATGTATTGTCCTTGATTAGAATGATAGATTTCAAGTGGAAACCAATTGATGAAGATGGATCAATGAGTTTTTATTGATACATGATGCATAGTTGATGTATATGATGTAGTGGTGAATTGATGCAAAGATGAATCCTTATTGTCTTATCATGATTTATAAGGTGCACAAATGTATGAAATCCAAAGTGGTCCCCTTATGGTGAAATCCCTCATGGGAAGACGCTTTGCGGATTGAGTTATCCTAGAAGAATGGTTGGAGGAACCATGCTTGTATGTGGAATAATGAGATGAAGATCAATGAAGTTGTTGGTGAAACTATCCTATATGAATAGTGCTTCTCATGCCATTTCCGGTGGTATGTGGAATGTCACATAACTCCTCACGGTTTGAGAGTTATGGCTTTATGAAGTTGGAGGACCCCCATATGAAGGCTTGAAGCCCCCAAGGTCAAAGAAGTCAAAGTGACCTAAAAGAAGAAATCATTATTTAAATGATAAAGTAAAGTGACAAAGTCAAGGTGGATTATTTAAATAATAAAGAGAAGTGAAAAAATCAAGAAATGATAAAGTAAGGTGAAAAAATCAAGAAGGAATATTTAAATGATAAAGAACTGTAGAAATTTCTATATATGGAAAGTGGTTAACCCTAAAATAAGGAAAGTAGGTTAAGTGACCTAGAAATAGGTTAAGTGACCTAGAGGATGAAAGTATAAATAAGATAGTTATGGTTTCTTGTAAAATATTCTTTTGTGTGGATCAATGGAGAGATTCTTGTGAGAATATCTTTTGGAGTATTGATGAAGAGCTTCTTGTTGGTGTGGATCTCTTGAGCATGATTGAAGATCTATTCTAAGAAAGAGAGTGTGAGGAGGATCTCATGGACACATCAAAGTTTCGACAATGTCGTAGATCTTGATGGAAAAAATCTTGAAGCTTCAAAAACCCTAGTATCTGAGGTTTACATAGGATGTAATGGGCCAGGGCACATACAAATGCAGGCTATATGATGATAGGGCATGTACAGTAGACAAAATCATGAATATTTGTATTTGAGCTGATGGCAAGCTGTTGAAGATTGAAGCAGGTTCCAGATCTACATTCGATGGGTTTAGATCTGTCACTGAGACATTGATATGGTTACATTATTGTCTTGATGGATACTATTGCTTGTTGTGTTGTGAATGCTTAGGGCATTCTTGGTATGGCCGTTGTGATATGATTTATGCTGGTTGATGGAATGAGCAGTACTCTTGTGGTTCAATGGTGACATGATTGCTATGGTATACTAGTTGTTTATACATGATTGAGATAGCATTCATATTGATTGGTTGTGGATCATAAGTAAGATATTGGAGAGCTTGGATGTGTTGTGACTTGATGGTGGTTAGTTAGAATAGTGAGAGACAGAAGAAAATGATAAATTGGTTGTAGAGGATCTGAGTTGATCTTGAAAGATAAACCCTAAGAAGATCAGAAGGTATACGTAGGTTGTTGTATACACTGGCTGCGTGCATATGCGGGCTGTAGTGAGCCAGGGCGCATACACATGCGGGCTGCACTACTGACAGGTCACATACCTATTGACAGATTGATATATGTTGATGATTGTTGCCTCATCTCAGTTGGTGCTGAGTATGTAAGTTAAGTCTTGCATAATAGAGCTGGTGCTCTTGTAGAATTGTACTCTATTTTGTTGTTGTTGATAAACCCTCGGATTGTTGTCCATAATAAAAAGAAAAATTGCACATACATCTTGTGTTCTTTGTGTTCCTTGTGGTGATGACTTGTTGATGATATATTACTGATATATGTTCACATCTAACCGGTTATAAATGACAACAATGGGTAATAAGTAAATGTTGAATTCTAACTAAGGAGTTTTGTGTAAGAGGGAAGTTTTGTGAAAAAAGAGCCCCACACTTATTCACCCCCCCTTCTAAGTGTGGTAGGTGTGTCCAACACTTACATCTACAGGTGGAGTGGGGCATACCTGCTCCATAATATCCATGAATGAAAATATGGGTGGACTTGATGGCTTGTCACAGTGGTGTGCCTATCATCAAGTATGACGAAGTTTTCTTCCAATGGCCAAGAAATCAGCTAATCATGGTAGACGACTATGCGTATACCAAGACAAACTTCCATGGGGATCCTAACTTATCTCTTCCCGAGGGATCTCGATGGGGAGACATAGATACGAAATAATTTTTCATTATATGATTTTTTTGATATTTTAATTATATAAAATGTTTTTTGTCATTTATCCAAGACTAATCAAGTGCTCTCAATAATGCATATGTGGTGCCCTATTTTCCTCTAGGATATTCTCCAATTCATAGGCGAGGAGAGCGAGGTGTTTTGGTAGGAGTGGCTGCTGCAGATCTAGAGGTGATTGAGCAGAACCTAGAGGGGTTAACTATGAACATTCCTGATGCCATAGTGGACGAACTTCTTCGACACTATCGACACCACACAGTTGGCGTATCTGCATCTATTGGTCGACTACTCCATAGAGTGGCACGGGAAGTTGTTTGTTACAACGAGCAACATCCTTGATGATTTTTTACATGAAGCCATGAGCTTCACTATTTTGATATTTTGGTCCTTGGACAAACACTTTTTGTAACTTTTTGTCATATTAATATAAAGTTCCTACCGGCTTACTTGTATTGAAAATGTGTGATTGGGTTTATAAATGTCTTAAATGTCTATCTAACACATAATTAGCCATTGCATCTATCAATGTGTTTAAACATCTAGGAATATGTTGATACTCAATATAATCAAAATGTCTTTCCAAGAGGCGAATTCGTAAGTATACCCATAACAAAGTAGGAATTCAGATGGAATAAATGTTACTCAACTGCATTACTACTAACTGTGAATCAATTCATACAATAAGATGACAGATTCCAAATGAAATGTTACGATTTAACAACTCCATAACTGCACTATATTCCGTGATATTATTAGTTGCACGACCAAGGAAAACACCATGTAGACTGATAAATTCATCTGTTGGTGCATAGATTTCCCATGCAACAGATGCTAGGTTTTGAGTACTATGACTAGCACCATCAACAAATTCTTTATAAGGTAGCAAAGACATCAACATCTAGAAACCAAGAACAATGCAAGGTAAGCAGCTGAAAGGCAAAACAAAAAATGAAAAAAAGCACACTAGAGTATGATACACTAAAAATACACATCACTCATGCAAAAATAATTTAAGCATAGTACTTATTCAAGTAAATCCCATTTCTTGGTTCACTCAAAGGAATTCCATCACAATCTACCAGCTCATAAGCCCCTTTCTCCAACACTCACTTCACAATATAAGGGTCACACCACATGGGCTCGAATTTACCGACCCCTAATAAGTCACGATATTGTTCGTAAAGGAGAACCAAATCACCTTTAGAAAAAACACATGGTTTGACATGATTGTCATATTGGGCTTTGACATGCTTATTCTCAGTTTCAATGACTAAGAAATCATCACGATGAGTCTCATCTAATTGCATCAAATACAATAGACGTTCTTCTTCCGCTGAGGTGTTATGGGGAAGTTCGATAGCTAGTTTCAAAGATGGGATTTCACATTCAATCAGAAGAATAACTTCGATACCATATACTAATTGGAAAGGTGTGAACCCCATGGAAGATTTAACAGATGTTTGATAGGCCCATGATGCTAAGAAGAGAATCATGTGCCAACTTGACTTGTGAATTCCTACCATCTGTCGAAGCATAGTAGTGAGAACTTTGTTGATTGCTTCAACTTGGCCATTGGCCTGTAGATAGTAAGGGGTTGATTTTTCATGCTTAAGACCAAATTTATCTGTAAGTTCAGACATCATGAAATTGTGAAAATGACTACCATGGTCAGTGACAATGGCTTGAGGGACACCAAATCTAGTAACGATATGATTGAACATGAACAACGCTGTAATTTTTCCAATATTATCAAATGTAGGCATCGCCTCAACCCATTTAGTGAAATAATCCATCACTACAATGATGTATCCGTGCCCCCCGGCTGAGTGAGGGATACATGTCATGAAGTCAATTCCCCATTTAGCGAATGGACCAACATAAACTACAGGGTGAAGAGGATCAAGATGAGATTGGATATTATTGTTATATGTTTGAAAAGCGTGGAATTTTTGGATGGTAGTAATGCAATCCTTAAACAATGAAGGCCAGAAGTAACCAGCTCGTAAGATATTTTGGGCAGTTTCATACCCAGACATATGACTGCCACATGCTCCAGAATGACAGTCATTCAAAGATTTCTCAACTTCATCATAGATGAGACATTGTCGAAATATGGAATCAATACCATGATGGTAAAGGGTATCACCAAGGATAATGTATTGATGAGCTTGATACCGAATGCCACGACGATCTACACTAGAAATATTAGGCCAGAAAGTTTGTGTTTAGAGATAAATGATAATGTCTCCATACCATATTTATTCAGAACTGATAAGAAAGAGAGACTCATCAGGAAATGAATCTTCTACCACAGTTTATGTCTAAGTAAAGGGAAGGTCACATATCAAATCGAAAAAAACCAAAGACTTCTTTGACTTGGCTCGCTCAAAATCCAAATCAAACTCCTAGAGAATCACTATCCATTTGGAGTATTTTCCCCCCAACAATTGTCGAGTAAGGATGTGTTGCATGGGGTTGCAATCGAAAATGATTGTGGTTTTGTGTAGTAAGATGTAATGATGAAAACATTGAAAAAATTGAACAGATTCCAAGGACAGTTTCTCCACATGAAAATATTTGGTTTCGGTGGTTGTGAGACTCCGACTCAAATAGTAGATAACATGTTCATGATGTGAATCATCCTCTTGGACTAGAACCATAACGATGGTAGAGTCTGAAGAGCTAAGTACATGAAATAATCTCGGCTATAATTAGGTGGGAATATGAGTGGTGTGCGGGTCAAGGAAAGTTTCAAAGCTTCAAATTATTTGTTGGAAGTGTCGTCCCATACAAAATCATGACCCTTTTTAAGAATTCAAGCAAAAACTTTCGTTAATTCAACATAATTGGGGATGAATGGACATAAAAAAATTTCTTTCCCTTGCAAACTTTGGAGTTGGCGTAGTGTAGAAGGAGGAGGAAAATTGAGGATAGCTTCAACCTTCAGAGGGCCTACCCTAATCCCATGTGTAGACACAATAAAACCAATAAGACACCCAGACTCTACACAAAAAATGCATTTATGTGGATTCAATCGTATGCGATAATAATGACAGCGTGGGAAAATGGTCCGTAAATGTACCGAGTGATCTTGATGATGCATATAATGCGCCAGTAAATCATGTAGGTAAGGTTGTACAATGTTCTTAATGTCATGAAAATCATAAGACATAATGCATTTAAAAGTAACACCAACATTTTTGAGACCAAAAGGTAATTTTCAGTATGTGAAGGTTCCCCAAGGGAAAATAAAAACAGTCTTATGTTTCTCCGTAGGTAAAATATTAATTTGATTCTAGCCGGAGAAGCCATCCGTCAAGGAGAATATTTCACTCCCATAACATTCGTAAATGATCTGGTCAATGAAAGGGGTTGGATAATTGTCTTTGGGACAAGATTTGTTGATATCCCTATAATCTACACAAATATGGATCGCGCCTTGTTTCTTCATAAAGGGAACAACATTGGACACCCAATTAGTCAAAGCCATGGGATAGACAAAACCGACTTTATGAAGTTTTTCAACTTCGAGCTTAATAGTAGCAACTTTCCATGGATTTACTGGGTGAAGTCTCCATCGAACGGGTTTAGCATCTAGGTAAGTCTTAATCTCATGTACAACAATATATGGATCAATGCCATCCATTTCTTCGTAACTCTAGGCAAAAACGTCATGGAATTCTTGGAAAAGAGATTTGTAAATTTGGACCTCATCGACAAAACATGAGGCACCGATATGAACATTTTCCATGACTCTGGGTTTAATAGAAATATCTAGAGGGATGGTGGGTGAAATGTTACCCAAGTTCCCTTCATACAAAAAACTGTGCGTTGGTTTAGGAATAGAGGAAATAGTAGCAACAGTAGACGAATTTGAAATCCATTGATAACTCTCTATGGTGTCGGGTTCTAGTAAGAGAATAGAATGATGATGCCCATCATCCCATGGGGTATATTCCATAGACATGATTGTCATGATCATCTCATTGATGTGTAAAACTATGTGAAATGGATCCGGAGACGTGTCTAAGAGAGAATGAGGAGAAGGAGTTGTTGATTGAATAGCTTGATAAGCTAATTCTACTAGACTCAAAGGCATTCGGTCACCATAACTAAGATAGTCATCGAAGATAGGTACTATCCAAGGGTCATAAGACTCAGGGGTTTCACCAACATTGGTTGATATTATGTTGATCGAAGTGACAACAGGAGGAGGAATATCGGGTGGTGGAATGGGAAATGTACCCGTTAACGATGAATCCTTTAGAATACCCACACCGACATTCTCATAACCGGGAGGTGTTTTTGCAATGAAAGGTACATTACTAGTACATGAATCATAATTAAAGAAGGCAAGTTGATCGAGAGTAACAACGTTTACTTGGTGCGGGAAACGTAGCACACAAAAAAGAGTAGAAACAACTGCACACATTGAATCAATCCAACTATAGCCTACTAGAAGGTTGTAATTGAGAGGTGCATCAAATACCTCAACCTCAACAATAACCACTTTGCCTTATAATGTAATAGACAATGAAGGAATAACACCATAAGATTTAAACCATGTACCATTAACATATTTTAGAGTATTGTGTGACACGGTAAGGGAAGGAGAGCCAATGATTTTCCAACAAGTGACGAACATGATGCAAGTAGAGGCTCCTTGGAATATGATATTGTATTTGAAATGCTAATTGAGGAGGATGCCTTGGAATATGATATCGCAAGTCAAATATTATCAAGTTTGTATTGGTAGGATCAATTCCACCAATAGAATTTAACAATGTCTTCTGTTGTGTAGGACAACTTTGAAGGACTTCGAGAGCTGACATCATAGAGGGTGCATGTGAAAGGTCTTCTACAATACTATAGTTTTTAGCAACACGTGTGTGAGGATTAAGCGACAAATTATGAACAATGCCCTTAGGAAGAGGACGAAGAATTGTATCTATGCTTGGTCATTCGATATGAAGAGGACTGTTAGGAGGTGAAGTTGATGGAGGAGGTTGAACCAACGGAGGTGGTGAATCATAAACTTTCTCTTTCAAAGGAGAATAATCTTTGACTCGAGTAGCTACTACAACTTCGTTATTCTTGGAGTCACCAGTACACATAAGTACATAAGATGTGGTAGAGGGAGAAGGTTGGTCATGAATGACCAATTGTGTCTGTTGCTGAGAAGGAAACGGTTCTGAAGAAACAATGGGTGTAGGAGGTGTCCTGATCCCTTGTAGGAACATAGTAATCTCAGCACATCGTGGACAATATTTCGTATAATTATCCTCACCACATATAAGGAAAGGATAACGAGGTTTGCATTTGTCTTTGTCATCATCAAGATGAGTCTTGGGTTTATCGGATTGTTGATTATTATTTTTTTCCTCTTTATTCTTACCCTTCCCTTTCTTCTTATTTTGATTTTTATTGGCAGGTGTAGATTGAACCGAATTAACCTCAGAAGTTTTACCAGGAGAAGGAGTTGAAGGAAGAGTATTTTGTACATTAGGAGTAGTAGACTTGGGATTAGAATGACTGGCTTGTTTAGACCGAGTCTCAACATGAAAAGTGCCAATCACACCATCAACAACATGCAAAGCTACTCGAGGTGTTGGCGTTGGATTTGTAGACGGGAGAGGAGCATTAGGGATCAAATCATATAGTGTTCAATTTTGTGAATAAACGAGATCCAAGTATTGAGCATGAATAATCACTTGCTCTTCAGTGACA
Source organism: Picea mariana (assembly GCA_032191745.1). NCBI lineage: Eukaryota > Viridiplantae > Streptophyta > Pinopsida > Pinales > Pinaceae > Picea > Picea mariana. The sequence continues at coordinate 96,607 of JASDQU010244530.1, forward strand.
ACACCACCCATGGAGACATCACGGGCTATAGGACAAATGAGTGACTTGGTAAACCACTTGACCAATAGTTGATCAGGAAGGGGAAATTTTATTAAGCATCTTATCCTTCTCCACTCATGAATATGATCAAAAATATGAGTAGAAGAGGATTGTTTAAATGAACTCAAAATTTCAGTTCCTGTCTCGTACCGTATTGGTAACTAATAATGGGTTAAGAAAGCCATAGCTAAGGTGTTCAAGTCATTGAATAATCCTTGTGGTAATTCAATATACCATTTGGCTTCCGAACCTGTAAGAGTTCGTTGGAAAAGATGTAATCTGATGGATTCATCCATCAAGAAATTGGATGAACACCAAAGATGGAATTTCATGATGTGATTATTTGGGTCTTCTCCTGATCGACCGTTAAACTTAGGAATGTCTGATGGAAAATTAGCAGGTATGACTGGCCAATAAGGAGAATGAAAAATAGGATCATTCAAAATCCTAGATAAATCTGGTAAATCCAAAGTAGCAAGAAACAACAAATGTTTGTTCACTTGAGGAAACAGATAGTTTTGAGGAGGTAGTCCTGTAGGTATACCAGTAGGACCATAAGCAGCATGTAGATAGTTAAAGAGTCCTGTCAAATTTGGTGGTGGAGGGTTTTGATTCGAATAGCCAACATGATTTGGTTGATTAGGTAAGCTTCCTTGGAAAGGAGCATTAGAATGACAATTTTGACCCCAGATAGGATTCATAGAACCTGGATATGTTTTCCTAGGATTAGGGGTTACAAAAGAATTAACTTGAGGATTTTTCCCCCCAGACGGTTGTTGATTTCCTTGGAAAGGAAAATTCCAAGGTTGATATTGTAATCCATAGATATTTTTCCCGTACATTGGGTTATGACCTCTGACTTGAGGTTTCCCCCCAACTTGAGGTTGCCCCCAAACTTGAGGTTGACCTCCAATAGGAATTTAAAAACCAGAAGCGACAAAATGACTTGTGCCTCCAACTTGATTGGAGCTACTAGGGACACGATGATTAGATCCTCTAGGTGAAGGTGGAGGAGGAATGTTAGTCCCCCTGGAGAGAACCTGGGTAGGTGTATAAAAAAAACTACTAGCAACATAATACCCATGATGAAAAAAAAGATTACGCCCTCCAGATGCTTTCTAGGAAGGATTAGAAATGGAAGTATTCAAAGCGTTAGACCCAGGGGGAAGTGAAGTATTTGATCTAAGAGGAAGTGATGTTCCAATAGGAGCTTGAGTGATTAACGCACTTCTGACAGAAACAAGTATAGCTTGTGGGACCATGGTAGAGCTAGCGAGTTGGAGAGGAAGAATTGTATGAGAACCAACCAACAATTGGTCTGAAACTATGACAACATTACCAGTTGTTCTAGTAAAATTATCTAAAGGCAATGTATAAGCAGTGGAATTCATAGGCATATGTGATGCCATAGGCTTATTAGAGGTCCTCTGGCGTAGATGACTCATTCCTAGTTTTTCAAAAATATCTTGTCTCGAAGAGGTTTTCCAAAGAGAACAAACAGGGGGAGAAGAGCTAGGATTAAAAATTCCAGCAGTATGAACCGAAGTTCTAAACGACTCACTCTAAAAGAGTGGATCGTCTAAACCAAAATTTGTGTGAGGTCCAGTAGGTATTCTAGTATAATATTAAGAAAAAATGTCTCTTCATGAATTAACCCAGAGAAAAAGTGGATCTTGTACAACACTCAATAACGAATTTACAGGAAGTATTGATTCCTCCAATGGAGTAGAACTTCCAATCTCAAAGGCTACGTCGTTATTGACTGCTCCTTCAAGAGAAAACTCTGGTGAGTTAGGAAGAAAAGGAGTGTATTCTTCTGGATCTTCTGAAGGTAACCCTTTCATCCTATGTGAACGACGAGGGACGATGTTGGCCGCACCAAATAAAGAATGAAATAAATCTATGGCAAACTAGAGAAACAAACAACACTCCTAATAAAATATAGATATAAAACGCACAAACAAAGCTTCTTATTCTGAAGTCACTAGTTGGTGATGAAATCCAACATCATGAAAGAAAGACAAGAAGGGGCTGGGATAAAGCGGGTGGAAAACTTACATTGACAACCTTCTTAACAAACTTACACCCTGGTGCAATCTCCCACACATAATCGTGGGTATACCCTCCAAGGAGCCCAAGTGAGTTTGGTCAATGTCGATCCCGGGTACCATGAATACTTTCCCCTCCACAGTCACCTCATGTAAAGACTCTAAAGAGATAGGCCACTAAGGTTACCAATTATGACAATGATTCCTGGGGAAGTAGTCGACAATCTGATCCACACGCAAAGGCAGGGTATCTAAGCCCGAAATCAAATTGAGAAGCTCCCCAAAGGATTTTATTCTCAAGTGACCCCCAATAATACACACAATATCTACACTAAAACCAACAAAGTAGGGTGAGTAACTCTTTCAGCCCTAATGTGACCTCATGATTGACCCTTGCGTTAGAAGGGCTTCCGAGAACAAAATGTAGCAAGTGGATTTAAGCTCTCCCTATCACAAGATACTTTTGTGTGTTTTGATTCTTTGGAGAGTGTGACTTACAACCTATTCCAAAGCTCTATCCTAGCTAATGTTGGTGTATAAAAGTTATAGAAAATAAAAGTTGCTAACATATTTTAAAATTA
>JASDQU010244530.1:110734-127799 GCA_032191745.1 Picea mariana
CTGGATACAACCGGCTTAAAGCCTCGTCTTCCTTACCACATAGCGTTTCAGATAGTAGTGGCTTATACCATGAAAACTTTTACTCAAAATATCTTCCGCACGATGGTTGATGAAGGTGCCTCAACATGCATTATGTCGTTGGCATGTTGGAAGGCCATTGGCCAGCCCGTTTTTTCTCCGTCACCTACTCTCCTCACTGCTTTCGATGGTCATTCATTCCGACCACATGGTATCATTCCTTCTTTCCCCATGTAGTTAGGAGGGAAGACCATGTGTGTCAAGGTAGAAGTAGTTGACGCACCCCTTGACTATAACCTCTTGTTAGGAACGAGTTGGACTTATGCCATGCAAGCCATGGTTGCTATAGTTTTCCGGGTCTTGCTGTTTCCACACGAGGGCTGGATTGTGACCATCGATCAGTTGTCCTTTTGCAGACCTGATCCTTCATTGGGGGCATCCACGGTCCCAATGTTTGATAATCCTCAACTAGGCATGATCAACATACGGGTTGGTTTGTGCCCATCTTTGATGGGTACCTTCAATTACCCACCCCCTCAAGGCAATATCAAGTTTATATCCAACCACCATAAGGTTGAGATTTTTCAAGTTTCGTCGTTCCACATGACTTACTTCAATGATCCATGGATACTTCCTTCCCCATCAGCCACGATGGATGGGACAAGACACCCGGGCATGTCCATTCCCTCGTCCACAGCTGAAGTAGCGTACTCTTTAGTCCAACAAGCTTCATCCAACCCTGATCCGACTCTTGAACAAGAGTTAGGTCCACTTCTAGAGCCTATTTGGGATCAGGGTTCTCTCACTGACACCAATTCATTAGACTTAGTCTTGCCTTCTGACGAAGCAGTAATCAAAGCAATGACTAGTACGAACAAACCCTTAGAAGATCTTCATCACAGATCATACTTCCTCCCAGAGTTAAGCCGAATCAAAGAACGAGAATTCACCTTGACTATGATGAGAGATAGGTCTTGTCCTATTAATACCTTAGCTACACATGAGGTTTATGCTAAGGGTAATATGGAAACCATCACTGAAACCTTACCAATCAATATCTCTCGAAACCCTAGCATGATGGAGAATGTTTTCGTCAGAGCTGACTGCTCCCCCGGAGAGATTCAACTCTATATAGATCTTTTTAAATAATTCTGCGACGTTTTTGCCTGGTCTTACAAGAAAATTCCAGGCATCGATCCAAAAATAGTTGAACATGAAATCACAACTTATCTTGATGCCAAGCCTGTTCGGCAGAAGCTTTGTCTAGTTAATCCAAGGAAAGAAGCAACCATTAAGGTTAAGGTTGATAAATTGCTAAAATTGGGTTTTATCTATCCTATCCATTTGACCCAATGGGTGTCAAATCCTGTGCCGGTCAATAAAAAAAAGGCACGATTCGTGTATGTACAGATTTCTGTGATTTGAACAAGGCTTGTCCAAAAGATAATTTTCCCACACCATTCATCCACTAGATCATTGATGAATGTGTCGGTTGCAAGAATTTCTCTTTCATGGACGGTTTTTTGGGATATAATCAAGTACAAATTAAACCCAAAGACCAACACAAAACGACATTCATTTGTCCTTGGGGTACATTCACGTATCGTAAGATGCCTTTTGGTCTCAAAAATGATGGAGAAACCTTTCAGTGGACCATGTCTTTTTCTTTCCATGACCTCAAGAATATAGTCAAGGCCTATTTAGATGATTTATCATCTTGATCTCACAAGAGAATGGATCATCCCACACACCTCCGACTTATCTTCGAAAGTTGTCGCTACTTTCGGATTCGCTTGAATCCAAACAAGTGCAACTTCTGCGTAACATCAGGATGTTTGTTAGGTTTCATTGTATCTATGACATGAATCATGGTCGACCCTCTCAAGGTGTAGGCAATAATTCAATTTCCTCCCCCGCACACAATCCTTCAACTTCAAAGTCTACAAGGCAATGCAAACTTTTTAAGATGCTTCATCGCTAACTATGCCAAGATCACCAAGGGATTTATGTGCTTATTGAAGAAATATGTTCCCTTTTACTGGGATGATGCCACTCAATGCTCTTTCGACACATTGAAACATGCCCTCACAACTGCCCCTCTACTACGGCCACCTAACTATAACAAACATTTCTTATTATATCTGGCTATAACAAAGTCAACCATTGGCATGGTTTTAGTTCAGGAAGATGACTTGTTCTTAGAATACGTGATCTATTACTTGAGTCGAGGCTTCGTAGGACTGAAAATCAATTATTCTCATATTGAAAAACTTGCGTTGGCAGTAGTTCATGATGTTCAACGGTTCTGTGCTTATGCTCTGTTTCCCAAGACCACCGTCATTGTTGTCGTGAATCCATTCCAGTACATGTTGACACAACGAGTAATAGGCGTAAAGATCAGTAGATGGATAGTCGTCCTCTAGGAGTTTGACTTGGATTTTGTTTCAACAAAATCCAAAAAGTCACTGGTCTTCGCAAAAATTATTTCAAAACTTCCGGCTGACTCAGGTGACTTTGTGCCTGAAGAATCACCGATCAGGGGAGATATGTTTTTGATCACATCTTCAGATCCTTGGTATGGAGATATAATTATCTATCTCTAGACTTTGAAGTTCCCCACCTCTACTTCTCGTGATGAGCATCGACATATATGCCATTAAGTGAAGAATTATCTCATACTCGATGATACGTTGTATCAGAGAGGGGTAGACTGCATCCTGCGTCGATGTCTCACTCACGAGGAAGCAATTATCGTGCTTAACAATTTCCATACCGGAGCATGTGGCGGTCATCTATCTGGGTTGGCAACAACCCAAAAGATTCTTCGAGCAGGTTACTTCTAGCTGACACTAATCAAAGATTGTATCGAATCCGTTAAGAAGTGTCACCCGTGCCAGATCTTCTCTCGGAAAATGAGGACACATCCCATTCCCATGTTTCTTGTCATCATAGTTGGTCCCTTCACCAAGTGGGGGATTGATTACACTACATGCAACTGTCCTTTAGCAAGGGGGCACCGCTATATCATCATGGTTGTTGACTACTTCACAAAGTGGGTTGAAGCTATGCCAAAGTTTAAAAATGATGGAGAGACTGCAACTCTCTTTTTATTTAACCAGATCATAGCAAGGTTCCACGTCCCGAGGGAGATTGTCACTGACCATGGAAGTCACTTTCAGAACCAGATGATGACTGAGTTAACATCAAAGCTTGGGTTATGACAAGAACATTCATCACCCTACTACCCCCAAGCAAATGGTCAGGTGGAAGTTGTAAGCAAAACTCTTAAGACCATCCTACAGTGAACCATTAACTCAACCAAGTCAAATTGGCATTTGATGTTATACTCGGCATTATGGGCCTACCGAATGTTTGTTAAGACTGCAACTAGTTTCTCACCTTTTCAACTCGTATATAGGCTGGAAGCATCCTTGAATATCGAATGTCAGATCCTGTCCCTAAAGTTGGCAGTACAATTATTGCTAGACACTTCTCCACTTGAAGAATGGTTAGTATACCTTGAGCAGCTCAATGAGCAGCATCATGATGCAACCCTGGCCAACGAGGCACACCAACATAAGGTTATGTGTCAGTATGATAGGTTCATTCATCCTCGGATTTTCTCTGAAGATGACCTTGTCCTGGTCTATGACCAAGATAAGGACCCCTTGGGGGCAGGAAAATTCAAACCCATGTGGTTCGGACCTTTCATCATAAAAGAGGTTTTAAAAAAGGGTGCTTATAATCTGGTTGACTTTGAAGGGAACACTTTGGCGGAGCCTAGAAATGGGCTCTACCTCAAGAAGTATTACTCATAGGTTGTTCACCATGGGTAACATTTTGTAACATATGTATAGTCTTTGTACTATTACTTTCTAGTTTCTTTCAGGGTTATGGACGTGTCGTTGATGTTATCTTTCGTCACTATGGCAGATGTCAAGTAAATCTGAGGTGTTCATTGGGTATGAAAACGGTGCTAGCCGGCACACTCAGAGGCTTGCCTCCGCATCTTCGGTAATGTTTACACCTCGAGGCCAGTTATTATCTTCCGAAGGTATATTCTTAGGTGACACCACAAATAATGTTTCTGAGTATAGTGCAGTTATTGAGTTGCTTCGTGACACCTTTTCATTTAGTATCTCTCACCTTTGGGTCTATCTTGACGCTCAGCTGGTTGTGTCTCAGTTAAATAGAGTCTACCGGGTTCATGATCTGAATTTACACCGACGATTCCTTAGGGTAGATATCTTAGAACGAAACTTTTATTATATTACATATTTTCATATTCCTAGGAGATTAAACCAAGTTACATATACTCTAGCTAATCAAATTTTAGATTGACATCTTGAAAACACATGAAAGGACATTCACATCAACATGTAAATTCATTTTTTGTACACATGATCCATAAGACAAAAAAGACATAAAAATCCATATATAATCATAAAGTAACTAGAGTACACAGATGGATGCAAGTGCCTCAAAAATATGACCAATAACGAGTCACAGGGCCTATGCCCTCAAAAAAGTAGTGCTCATGGCACATAAAATGTCTAACTAGGGTCAGGGCCTGTGGGCCCTGTTATACTGATCCACAACATTGGCTAAATGCCAAAATAATCAGACCCACATCCAAGGTGCCCCCACTACATGAGACTGCATGGATGGTGGTAGATCCTCAATCTCTGCCATAGGGACTGTGTGAGTGAGTGCAGTAAAGTTCCGCTCGACTTGCCTCAATACCCTCTCAACCTCCCCGGCTAGAATATATCCTACTACTATTGGTCCCCCAGTGGTGACAGGTGTGGCCCCTGGCCAAGGCTGACACATGTTCCTCGCATAGTCAGCAGGTCGCACTGGTCCCACATCTACACACAACAAACACATATCCGTCAAATACTTTGGTATATAAAAAAAATGATATATAACAAAAACGACATAAAAATTACATATGCTTCACAAAAAATAAAAACAACTACAAAGATGGAGACTTACCCATCTCTCCTCGCTCCTCACAAAGAGGTACTGGTATCTTAGGATCCCTCGAAAAATCAATCCCTGCATATGGGTAATCCTCAATAACTGGGATCTGCCATGATAGCTAGGCAAAGAATTCATCATCAAAGAACTCATTAGTCCTTCCACTTCCCTTTCGTGGCAGCAATACTGCTCATCTACACATAGCAGGAAGAGAGGCCTGATGTCCTTGTACCACTAATCGAGGACTAAAGCTCGAAACTCTCTCAAACTTGAACGAGCACAGAATAGTCCTGAACTCGAAGCTCCTCTATGTCTGCAATCGGTAGTCTGTCAACTGCCTCTTCATACACTCAAGAAATGTAGTACTCCATTCAAAAATTTGTGCATTCAAGCACTGGACAGCATAGTTCATCTGTGCACAAGACGCCTGATGCAAGGCCACAAAACCAGTCATCCACCCAATGAGAAATACAATCGCTTGCAGCGATAGGTTAGTAATCTTGCTTATGGGCACCTGTGAGCTCGATCGTTCTATACCATCCTCACAATAAAGGGCTATCAATTCCGCTATGTTATGTGGCCCCAAAGGAAATGTCTGGAAGTTGGTTGGTTCCCCTCTCCTTGAGAGGCCATTCAAAAAGTATATGTCCTCGATGGTGGGCACCAGTGACTGCCCCTCTAACATAAAAGCCTCTGCATTAGGATGTCAGTAATCAACCAAGGCATTTAGTAGGCTCGGTTGTGCCTGCATAAAAGGACATAGGAAAAACTTTTGCAACCCACATTACATCAACGTGGCCACAACATTGGGGTCTTCCCCGACCAAATCACTAACTTCTTCTTGCTCCCTTTCTCTCCAGTGAACATACATCCTACAAAACAACAAAGTTCATGAGGGTTAGCCCTTGCTTTATAACTTTTTTTATTCATTAAGGGAGGTCCATGTGGGCTGTAATGCTAACAATCGTGTGTACACGCGTGCAGTTTTTACTCTTCTCGAATGTACATGCGGCCTGTCTAGAAATAGCCCGCGTGGACCTATGGATGACCTTTTAAAGGTTGACACCCCCCCAAAAAATGGCACCCAAAACAAAAGTAAAGATTTAAATTGCAAGATAGGAGATTTTGTACTTAATTGGTCCAAAAAGAAGTTCGTTTCGTCCACTATAGCTCCCAAAATCACCACTTTTGTTAAAGGGGGTTTTTTGGCTCCAGAGTCAATTTCCAAATCAACAATGGTGATAATGAGCTGCTAGCTTCTATTTATAGACTGTTTGGCCTCTTTTTGTCATTTTTTTGGCCTCCCTTATCATTTTCTTTACACCAAAAACCATTTAGAGTGATTCAGGAGTTGCATGGGAGGGGTTTGATTGGGTATCGGGGCATTTTTTGGAGTTTTGGGACACTTTTTACGATTCATGGAAAAATATCAGATGATCAACTTGAGCATGTAGGTTAGGTTTCTGCAAGTGACTTTTGTATCTTGTTGTCTTTATCCCTCCGCCATAGGATCGATCCCATCAGGTTGCAACACGGAACCATCATTGTTGCTTTAGAAGTGTCGCGAGTTGGTGGTAGAGCTTACCGAAACATCGATGCCCTAGGTAGATCTTGGTTGCATTATGGTGTCCATGCTATCTCTAATCATTATAGCCTTGAGAGTCCTTGTCACTTTTCCTGATTACGAGTTTGAGCCTCCTTTGCATGATTCCTTTTCACTCTTGACCTGACCCTCGGGACTCCCAAAAAACATAATGGGTCTTCTTTTAAGCCCTTTTTAGACCCTCTAAACATGAAAAGATTGTCGAGCGATCTTATGGCCTGTCACGCTCGTTAAACTGAAATTTGAAGTCACGTCTATTCAGCGGTAGTTTACCCCTTTTTTGGTCTAGACAGTCAACTGTACAAACAAAGGTATACTCTAAGGAGCTTTCATTCTCTAGAAGAGTACCCTCAGGTATAATTTCACCCCTTTTTTGGGCCTGAGGGACTAAATTTACGAAAAAGGAAATCCCATGGAGTCCATAGTTAAGCTCTTTTCAAACTCCCTAAAATTGAAAAGATAACCGAGTGACCTTGTTCTTTCACACTCATTAAAATGGTCCAGAAGAACATTCGTAACAGAATCCATAGTTAAGATTTTTTCAGACTCCTTAAAACTGAAAAAATTGTCGAGTGATCTTGTCTTTGTCACACTCGTTAAAATGGTTTTGAATAGACATCTTAACGGTGCAAGTTTACCCCTTTTTTGAACCGACTAGACTACCTTCGAAAAAGGTACCCTAGTGGAGTCTCCTTTTACGTTTTTTCAGACTCTCTAAACATGAAAAACTGTCGATCTTACCTTCTCTAGGCTCATTAAACTTACATTAAAGGATGTTACCATTGTGTGTTTTATTAATCACATTTGCATACCTGCGTCTTTGGCCTAATGCCGGCTCCAGGTTGCTCTCAATTAAACCATATAAAGTATTCCTTATACGCAAGCCCTATAACACTTTGCCTCTGCGTCTTGACACCTTTGGCCCCTGGAGGATTTTTCCCAAGTGTCCTTTTCTTGCATATGTCCCTTTCCCTGAGCATCCCTGTGTTCCGTGCGCTTGGAACTAGTACGTTTGCGACACTCGATCCTCCTTTGTAATGTAACATTCTTTTATTATTTTTCCAAAATTATTGAAAAAAGACAAAAAAATCAAATATACCCCAAAAAGAGGAAGGGAAAAGTATTTTCTTTATTGGAAGCAAAATGAGTCACCCTTGGATAAAGCACATCTGTCTGTTTGTTCATCAAACCCTGGGATTTAATCTAACCTTAGGAAGTTGTTCTCTCTACATAGAGTTGTGTCCTCCTCCATTTGGTTATTCTTCCAAACATATGGAGCGTTTGCATTGCATCCTGCCTCGTAAACTTATGTCAATGCCATGCTGCTCGAGTCTCATATTTTGTCATGATGTTGTCCAAGGGAATTTTTCACCAAGCCTGAGTTGACCCTTCTGCAGTTTGTCTCTTTCCCTAATACTCGGCCATCCTGAATCTCCAATCAAGTCCTTTTCTGAAATCAATGAAGCCTTCAGTCTGATCATCAACATTATCTAGTCCATGACCAATGAGCCGTCGAAGACATCTAGGTAGTGTAGTCGTACACTCATATTACACTCCTACCTGAGTTTTGAAGATTTTGAAGTTGTTGCTCGAGCTCTGAAGACCTCATCTCTAGCCATCAATCCATATCAGCTTCTAGAAGATGGATAATCTATATGTATATCTTTTTGATTTCGAGATGTAGCTCCGTTGCGTATTGTTCATGGCTAATATTTATATAGTTATATGACATGGATCTATAGTGTATTTGATTGGTAGCCATGATTCTATTTTATCCCAATCATGGGTATGCCTGCTTCGATGAGACAATTGTTATTTTGCAGATGGTGCCTCCCGGTTCTTGATCCTTGGGCTCAAGTGTTTGGCACATCAGTGAAGATTGTTAATGTATTTCGGCCATCAGATTCTCTTCTGACCTCACACATTAGGGGGCATATTTTATAACCTTAATTTGCACCAGACATGCTTACCTAGCATCAGGCCATCTCAGATTCCTTCTTTACCAAAACACTGCTTAACAACTCTTTAAAAAAACCTCTTTTATAAAGGCCCATGTGCCCTACTCCACTACTGCATGCGTGTAGATGCTAGCTAACATAAAATAGCCCGCGTGTACCTAAAAAAGCATGGAAAAGGGAAAGTTGTCGATAGAACACACAACTTTGGGTGAGTTAACTAAACCTTCCAGCCATGCATGGCTGAGGGTTTGACCAAATACCTATCTCCTTCTAGCCTATAAAAGAAGGGGTAGGGGTCCCATTTGGAAGGAGGAGAATGATAGTAAATAAACTCTACTCAATTGTGCATTCCCATTGTCCCAACCCTTTAGCCATCCTTGTGCAAGAAGAGAGATAGAGCAAAGAAGTTGGAGGACATTTGAAGAGGATCCCAGGATCATCTTCGCAGAGCCGTGGTCGGTCTCAACATTGTAAGTTGATTCAATAAAAGTAATAAATAAATGCTTTTTCTGTCCCACTTTATGAGTTCTTCATAGTTTATTAAATATATGTTTGAATCTCTAACCCATTAATTTGTAGGTAAAATGCATGTGTAGTTTATTGCTTGTTTTGTATGCAGGTCAGCCTTGGGAGGAGAGCTACTAACAAGCAATCAAGCGTGAAATGGATCGACATCAAATGCCCGGAACAAGGTATGTTGGTCTAACCATGTATTTGTTGAAAAGAAATGGGGATTAGGTCTGGGGACGAAGGTAGAAAGTAGGTTTCCTTTGGTCATATCTGCATGCATAATATAACCCTATTTGCTAGTCCGTAAGGGGATTTCCCACTCACAACAGAGACCGATGCCTCAGTGTTGTCATCATCCTTCTGAGTCAATATTGCATCTAAATATTGGTCGGAGGGAAAAGTATATAGGAAAAATTATTTGCTAAAGTCGGGACTTCACAGCGCCTGAGCTTGGGATATTGCAGTCTTGATATTGTTGAAAGCATATTTTCACTCATCATCCCACTTAAAGTTAGCATCCTTGCAAATCATTTTTTGTAAGGGTTTGATGGTTTCAGCAAAATCGGGGGTGAACTTCCTCACAAAATTGATTTTCCCAAAGAAGGATTTCATAGACTTTTTGTTGTGGGGTAAGGAAAGCTAAGATATTACCTTAATTCATCCTGTGTCTATGCGAATTCCTGCTTGAGATATAATATGACCTAGTAATTTCCCTTCCTCGACACCAAAGATAGTTTTCTTAGGATTTAACGATATACCATATTTTATACACCTTTCGAAAATCTAAGTTAGATGTTGGATGTGATCTTCTCTATTCTTTGAATAGACAGTTACGTCTTCCAAATAGACTACTACACACTTGTTCATCAATCCCCAAAAATCTATGTCCATGGCCCTATGGAAGGTTCCCCTTACATTAATTAACCCAAAGGGCATGCGTTTATAAGAAAAGGTTTCCCACTTGGTTCGGAAGGTAGTTTTCAATTGGTTTTCCTCTAAAACTAGAACCTAGTTGTAACCTGAAAAACTGTCTAGCATGAAGAAAATTTCAGAACCAGACATGCTCTGTAAGAGCTGTTCCATTGGTGGGACTGGGTAATTATTCTTTTCTGATGCTATGTTTAGGTTTCTGAAATCCACACCAAGGATGATTTTAAGGATGGAAATTTATTTTAAAATGTAGAAACCTTGGCGAATCTTACTAATCCTTCATATGCAAACTATAAATTTTTGGCGATATTTTTGTAAAAATATTCAAATTTCTAAGGATTTTATATAGTTTGTATAAAATTTTGGCGATTTTTAAGGTAAAATAATTTTATCCTATAGAATTTGGGTGAATCATTTTTAGAATAGCGAATCATTTTTTGGGAAAAACCATGGAAAATTGGCCCATGAGAGAAATTTAGCCCCTAAAATCATTCTTGATCCACACACAGGAGGATTTCCCCAAAAATTTTCCTAAAAAGAACCAAATTTGCTACCCAGGCAGAGTGTCTAACCTAAAAGATAATTTTAGCATCTAGTAATTTCTTTAACTCGTGACACATGAGGGGTTCTAGGGACGGGTGGTACTTCTGGAGCTTCTGTTGGAAGGTTTTTACTCTAGATTTTAACAGAATTGTGTGTTGAATAATGCGAGTTTCATAAGTTTTCATATCTCGTTAGGACCACAAAAAAACATCTTGATATTCTATGAAAATTTCGAGATAGCCTTTCCTTTCTTCTTTAAACACTGTCATGCCTAGATTTGTATTCTTAGGGTTTTCCGAGGTTCCTAGATTTATAGTCTCGTACATGAGACACGAGCTCCTTGTCTTTTTGTTTGTTGACCCTTTAAATCTCTCCCTTAAATCAAAGAGGTTCTCCAAATTGGCCACCCCTTTCGGTATTGTGTGAAACTTAGGTATGTTGCTAGAGTGGTCTGTTTCACATCTTTGTTCATGGGAATCAGTTTCTACTAATTTCTCTTGGAAAACTTCATCGTCAATAACCAGGTATTTAAAATTTTCCTGATTGGTTAGGAAGTTTACAATATGTTCATATCCTTCAAAGAACTTCCAATTAGAAATATTGTTGAGCATGGATGGTTTGTATGGTAGTTCCACAATGAACCTAGAGGCTTCATAGTCTTCTAAAGGGGATAGCCTCAAGGAAATAGTGGACAGGGAATTAGCAAGAGTATTCTTTGTTCTGGGGATCACTGTAACGTTGAAGGCTTCAAAATGTTCTATTATCCTGTGCACTTTCTGTTGATAATTCCTCAGGTGAGGAGAGTTGCAATGTATAGTGTTATTTACTTGCCTAACGATAATTTCAGAGTCGCCAAAAACTTTTAGTTCTTTAATGTTTAAGTCTATGTATTTCTTTAGTCCTTGCACTAAAGCTTCATACTCGACAATATTATTAGTGCATTCAAATTCTAGTCTATAGGACAAGAAATTTTGTTTCCCCTTCGGATCAATGAGGATACATCCTGCTCCTGACCCTTCTTGCGATTTAGACCCATCAAAGTACAGGGTCCAAACTTGTGAGCAAAAATTATCATCGTCTCCATGCCTACTAAATTCCTCCTCTCCACCTACTTTATCTTTGGTTTCCAACAAATGTTCTTGACATAAGAGGATTTCTTCCGCCGCTACTGGTATATTTACTTGAAAATCCATTTCAGAGTTTTGAGTAAGAGGTACATTTGATGAGAGGGGGTAGAAATTGACGAAATAAGAATCACACGAGTAGTTTCCTAGCATGGGGAAATCTGTCGATGAGGGTTTGTTGAGGGGTTCTAAATCGGTGACACTATGTTTGAGATACCTTTCCCTATCGATCCTAATCATGTGTTTGTGTGCCTTTAATGGAAACCAGAGGTGATCCCAATCTATGCTAAAATATCCATTCAACTTCTCGGACCAATCTTGACCAACTAGTAGTCCATAAGCTTCTGGTATATCCACTACAATGATGTCAATCACTTGAACAAATTTTGAGTGTGTAGCCACTCTGATCATGACATCCTTGAGTTCTCCAATAACTTTTACCTGAGTTTTTTCTAGTTGTATAGCATGTTTATCACTTTTGAGCGAGACTGTGTTTAATTTCTTGCAGATAGATAATGGCATGACATTGGAGGATTCTCCTGAGTCAACTAAACAATTATGGAGGTTTTTGTTGAATACTTCAAATGTCAAAAGGAATGCTAGGACAAAAGGCTTTCCTTTTTTATCTATAGATCAAGCATTCACATTTTGTTAATTTTTCAGATCTATGGGAGTTGGATTTTCCCCTTGGTCAATCCTTGTTTTAGGGTTTTCTACTGACTTCAAGGCTTCTAACAGAAAGTCCTTTTGCTGGAGAATTTTACACGTCCATGACCGATACATTTTCCTTCAATATTTTTAAATCTTCTACTATGTTGTAGTCTAGCTTGGGTGATTCTCGTGTATGAATATTTATAGGATTTCTTTGGGAGACAAAAAGTGCTTTTGGGTGATCAGCTGTTTTTTTTCCTCTCAAATTTTGGGCAATGGTAAGGTTAGTTGAGACCAACTAACCCCTACTTAGCGTTTGCATATCCAAAACCTCAGCGGGTGGTTCTTGAACATCAAATATATCATCAGAAGGAATTGGTAAGTCAGGATCCCAAAACAGTATGGTTGTTTCTTCTGATGGGTCAACTTCCTCTTGATCGACAATATTCACCGTTGAGCTACTTGATTGTTTGGTAAGGGAAAATTCATCTAGGAACTTATTGTCCATCAAATTCATGGCATGCACCCATTGTGGACAGTCTCTTTCATAATTTTTCTCTTGATGATAGGTACAGAAAGAATCGGATGCTACATTGCCAAGGTTGATGTTTAAATTGGCTGGGGGAGGTTCAATTGATTTGAATTGGGGGTTTCTCTTAAAAAAGGGTTTATAAGGCCTTTGTCCTTGGTTTCCTTTCCCTGCACTTTCTTTCATGTCTACAATTTCATTTGACAACTTCTTCATCATCCGTTTTAGGTCTTCTATGTCTCCCCTTCTCTTTTCGGGACCTTGTTCAGTTTTTTCTCCTGGGGTTCTAGTCAACAAGAGTCCTCTCCTGGGTGGAGGTTGAACTTCCTTCTTAACTAGTGATACCTAGCCCTCTTTACATCCCTTCATTTGGAACTCAATTACTTTGGCTTCCTCAAAATTTTCAGCGAGGGTATGCTTGGCAGCCCTTTTTACAAACACTAAAATAGAAGAAGGGAGAGCATTAACATATACCTCAATTTGGAACTCCTTAGTGGGTTTATCTTTGGGTTGAAATTTATTCAGGATAGTGGTAAATCATTGATTGAAATATTTAACATTTTATTTTGATCTCATGGTGGTGGCGAACAGTTCAGCCATCAAGGCTCCTATAGTGGTTTCTTCTGCAAATTTGTCTAAGAAATCCTTTTGAAACTTCGTCCAACTAGTTATGAACCCTACAGGTAAGATAAAATACCATGTGGAGGATGGATTCTCAAAGTTATAGGGAAAAATCATGCATTCTATGTCTTCGTGTTGGACATTCATCAGTCTAATAGTTAGTATGAACTTCTTAATATGGTCTTCATAAAATCCTAAGGTTTCGGGGTCAAATTTGGGGAGTAAATTCTCTATATGATGAGGGAGGTTATGTGCCTATCCTAGGATTTCCAGAGCATCTCTGGCCAGCCAAGGTTGATTATTTTGAGGTGGGTTTCCCCTTTATTCATTATGATCATTGTTATCCTCCATGTCATCTGACTCTAAAGCTGAGGAATTAGAGTTAAACCCTTCCTCATTAGATTCAAGATCGTCAGGCTCAGACTAGTTACCAGCTGGTGTTTCAGGGATCAGATTAAGGGGATGTTCGATCTCAGTGAGGACGAAATCTATCAGGTCTTCTACCGTGTGAAAAAAAACTTGGTTAGAGGTGTCGACCACTGGTCTTCTTACTTTTTTTCTATGAGGAAGTAACGGAGCTAAGGGTAATGATCCAATTTGTCGGGCGTAATCTCTTTTGGTTCTTCTGAACTATTTCAACTCCTCGTGGGGAAGAGCATAAGGTATTTCAGGGAATAGATGTTCTTCCTTTTGTATGGGTGAGTTACTTATTTCAGGAGTACTCAATGTATGTGGTTTTTCTTGAGAATGACTAGCCATGCATGTGGGCTGCTTTGAATCTATAGACTACGCGAAATATTATATCAGAAATATTGTTATCCATTCATTCAATAGGCCCTCCTTCTAGCTCCAATTCTGTTGAGGGTTCCTAAATCCCTTTAACTCAAGTGAAGGAACCAAAGCTACCACAGAGTCTCAATTAGATTTTGCATCCTTTGATGGTGGAATGGTTCTCCAGATCTTTCGATCTCGCCAAATTATCGATTGGCTTTATGTAGTGATTAACATGATATATTCTTATGAAAGTTCCTCCTTCAGTTTAAATGTTCTCTTTTTGTCTTTTCTTTTATTAGATGGTTATGATTAAAGATGTGTGTTGGTATAAACCAACTGGTAAAATGGGTGTTCTTAACTATTGAAGAAGGTTGAGCTTGGGATAACCCTTGTGCTCAAGCATGCAAACAAATATATTCACACCTGTGATAAGATTAGTACTAATACATTAACTTGATGGTATTTCAATTATTGATTGAGATACAATTATCAAAATAAAAACATACATGCAATAAAATGATGGTAAGAAAAATAGTTTCCTTAGCTCTAGCATTAATCACACATTAACACAACAATTTTCTTTCACCATTAGAGACAAGAACTACAAAAAATATTGAAACATCTAACTTGTTAATAGATTCAAAAACTCTTACTTGTTACAACATCCATTCATGAAATAAAATTGGAAGTAATTCCTCCTCAAATCCAATCACACAACACCTTTGATGAAACACAAAAGTTTGTCTCTGGTCCTAAATAGGACTTCTCAATTAAGATAGTTTAGAAATAGTTCTTTACAATTCCAAAAATGAGGGTCTTTACCAAAACCATCGACCCTTGCTAAAAGGTCAATCCTCTTATTTATAATGAATTATTAACTAAAAATATCTCTATGAGTGCATGCTAAGTAAAACAAAATATCACCACATGGCGCTTTCATCTCTCTGTATTTTAAGAATCATCAAATAGTTTTACTGAAGTAGATGACTCTTCTCATACTCCGACCATTCGACGAAGAGTTCCTCACATGTGTTGGCATATGGGAACCTGTGTTGGTCCATCGGGTCTGAAAGTATTTATTTCACTTCTACTTCCTGTGCTCAGTACTTGACTATATTGACACTTGACTGCTGCAAAATTGCTCAAGCCTTGATCAGACGCGCCATGAACTATTGTACTTGACATGGTGCTATGCTCACCACCTTTTCTATCTCTTTTGTCCATGTTGAGTCTTTTTATGCATGTTTCTTAACTATGTCATTCAGGTTGACAAATTCCCTGGGTGAGCCAAATTCTAGGAGGTCGATGTCTTTCATCTCTTGATTAACCTTTTCCCAACTCTTTTCGCAATCAGCCCATTTCTGTTGATTCTCTTGCTGAGGTTCCAGGGCCATTTTCACCCAGTATTCAGTCGCTTTCCTAATCCGATCTATGATTTTGTCCCTCAAAACTTGAATTTTGTTCTCTTCAGCATCTTGTCCCTTTTGAACCATGTTTATGTAATCGATCCTTTGTACTACTTGGTGAGCCTTCTCATACCACCTTTCCACATACATGCAGGTCGCTAGTGCCATATGTTGGAGTTACTTCACACACACCTAGGATTTATTTTTCCTAAGGTTTTTTCTTGTTTATTAGTCATAATTAGTCATTATCTAGTCTCCTATATTTTAGGGGAGAATATTCCACCTAGAGAATATTCTCTTTCAGTTGACACTTAAGTTTGACTAGTTGAGTTGAGTTTAGATGTTGCATTGGTTTTATCACCATGCAACATTGGGATAATCACCATACTAATTAGACCTTGCCTTCGGATCATCACCAAAATGGAGCATTACCCTTGATTCCCTAAGTTAACTCCTCACTACTCTTTGTTCAGTTAGTTAACTAAAGACTAGTTGACTAGTTAACTCAACTAGGTGGTAGTTCACTCTCGTAACTGCCTGAGAGACTATATTAGGTGGCATTTCACTCTCTTAACTATTGGTGTGTGTCCAGATCATTATATACCACCACTATGGTTTATTTTTTCTCCTCCAGTGTGCACTCATTGAGCTATATAGAGTATATCATGTGCAAATAATTCATTATTCAAAACGGTTAATGAGAATTCTTTCATTCTTTCTCTCCTTCTTATTTCTCCAATTCTCTCTGAAAATGTGTGTATTATTGTTTATATAGATCTATTATGTCTAGGTTCAACGCATTTACATGGTATCAGAGATGATGGACTACTAAGAAAAAACAACACCAAAGTTTTTTGCAAGTACAAAAGATCGAAGACAACGGAAAGATGGATTTCCAAAAAGAATTCATTCTTACACCTTACACAACTATTTTGAATGGAAGGAGAAAATAGCCATACATATCTGAACCAGAGGATTGTACAGGTTAAACTTGAATACAGAAAAAAACTAACATCAACCATAGAAAAATCCAAGTATTTAAATCGCATGTATAAGGCACTCGGAACAATTTGCAGTCTTATTTCTCCCGATCTCCTTGTTCACATATCTTCCTGTAAAACTCCCAATGAAGCCTGGACCACCTTGGAAGGTGTTATCACTGAAATTTCATCCGCACAGGGCGACAAGAACTCAACATCATCAACACAGAAAAAAAATCATCCATGGCACAAGGATTAACTCCACAGCACATCAAAAGGGCCAAAACTATACAAAGTTGGCTAAAAAGATTAAAAAGCGCATCGTGCCCATGGTAAACTAGCGCATGCGCGCATTATATTCGTACATAGGGCGCATATGCGCGGCTGTGGGGTGAAAAACCTGCGCGCCTGCCAAACGGCGCATTTATGAAGCTGGTC
>JASDQU010244531.1:0-39080 GCA_032191745.1 Picea mariana
CAATAACCATCTTCTGTTTCAATGTGTTGAAGCTCTATTGGGATTCTTCTGTTCAACTGAACTGACAATCCTTCTTCAACAACTTCTCCATGGGTGTCGTAATCTGAGCATAGCCCTTAATGAACTTTATGTAGTAGCCTGTGTGTCCCAGCGTAGTGCGCAACTGTTTGACTGACGTAGGAGGTGGTAGATCAACTATAATGACAATCTTGGATGGATCTACCAACAATCCTTGCTTGCATACAATATGACCTAACAACACGCCAAATGGTGAAAAGAAAATACAATTCTTCAGGTTCAAAGAAATTTGACACTGCCTTCATTTATCCAACATTAGCCTTAGACATTCAATGTGATTTTTCAATAAGCTAAAAAAAGTCCAATTATCAAAGTGTGCCTCTAAAAATTTGTGCAGAAATTCCTTGAATGCTTCGACCACCACCCTGGAAAAGATTGTTGGGGAATTCTTCAATCCGAATGGCATCATTGTATATTGGTAGGATCCCCATTCTGTTGCAAATGTGATCTTATGGTGGTCTTCCTTGGCAATCCGGATTTGATGGTATCCTGAAAATCCATCTGTAAAAGAATATACTTCCTGGCCTCCCACATTATCTAACACTTCGTCAGTGAATAGTGTAAGGAAGGGGTCATGCAAAAAATCACCATTCAGCTTCCTGAGGTCTATGCATATCCTGATTTCTCATGTTTTCTTGTCTTGCACCACCATAGGTATTGTCCACTCTGACTCTTAGACAGGTTCTATAATTCTTTCTTCCAACATTCTGTCAAGCTCAATCTTCACTTTCTCTTTATATTTAGGGTTTAGTCTGTAAGGTCTCCATTTGACTGATTTAGCATTTGTCTTTAAAGGGATCCTCATATCTCCCATAGGCCCTTTAATGCTCTTCATATCAGTGAACTTGGTTGGAAACAAGTCCTGATATTCATGCAGTAACTTTGTAATTTTATCAATGGTAGAAGCATCCCAATAATATCCAATATTTGCAAACTTTGGTGTCTATTCTGTTCCAATATTGACTTTCTTGATTTTGATTTCTTGTCCAATGAATGGCAGATCAACTCTTGGTCCTTCCACATCTCTCTGGTCCTCTATTTCTGTAATGTTCACCTTCCTCGGATCATCATATTCATTGGCATTGATGTTGTAACAACCTTGCATTTTCTGGAGAGGCATAGTCCATTCATCCTCTTCCTATTCTAAGGGAAGGCTAGATACCTCCTCGAATACTTTCTGTCTCACAACCTACAGTTCTTGATCTACTGAAGGATATTGACTTTCAAATAAGAAGGTGGTTACAAAATTCTAAATCATACCTTTCCAATCTGTAGTGACGAGGCACAGTTCTACTTGAAGGTACCAGTTTATAGGTGTCGTGTCGAGCATGTTGATGAATTTGTGTACCCATTATTCTTGAGGAATGTTGCTCCAAGCTTCCTCATAGCTTCGCACATGGTCCTTTGGGTAGCTTCGACTTGTGTAGTGAACTTTTCAGCCTTCTACTTGTGTTTAGAATCACGCTCTCATCAAAGTACAACATTGTATCCAATCTGTAATATTACTTTTGTGTGTCCCCCACCATCTTGCTGGTGTGTATTTCAAGGAATCATCCATTGCCAACAACCTCTGTTGTGTTGGTACACTTGCTTCAAAATATGATAGGAAGGATTCTAATGGATTCATATCATCAAATGTGGGTAAGTTACTTACTGTTTTGCTGATCCAATGAACTTATCTGGTTAATCTAGCACATCTCCTTGTAGATACTTCATACATCTAGTTCTGCCAATTCTCTAGTGCTTCTTCTAAGTCTGATGAGTATGCGCTATCACTTCGCCAGCTTATATTCCCATAGGATGTAGGATTAATGTAATCATGCTATCTGGTTGTTAGTTTATATATGTTTTCTAGTGCGTATGCACGATCTTCTTCTCTGATAGGTTTTGTGTACCGCTTACCTTCATCTGGATCTAAAGGTTCGATGACCCTAAGGCCATCTCTTTCAAAAGTCATACATCTTTTCTTTAAGTCAACAAAAATATAGTTATTGAAGGCCCAATCAATTCCTAACAGAGTAGGGTAAGGGAAACTATCATTGACTATTTCAATTACCTCAAAATATGCAAATTTTCTTACTCCATCAATGTCCACAGGGACATGCTCCAATCATCCAAATGGGATGACAATTTGTTGGCTAGCCATTCTAAGTCTGATAGGGGATTAGATCAACTTTGGTTTTCCCATTAGGTCCCAGGTTTGCTTCGTCATGACATTGACCTCTGACCCTAAGTCTAGGACTACATAGTCTATCTCATACTCTCCTATTTGAGCGTTCAAATGTAATTCCTTATTTGTCCTTCTCTTCTTACCAATTTGGTGAATTGCCCTATTTAGTTAGGGATCTATCTTTCCTAGCTCATATTGTCTGATTAAATTTTGTAATTATTGTACAATGCTTTCGTCTTGAACCAACTTAATACAAGTGCATAAAAATTCCATGAGCTTTCTTACCTCTTTTCCTTCTTTTGGAAAAGAAGACTGATCAAATGCTAGAGGCATTCCATATTCTCTCACTTCTAGTCTTGTCTTTGATGCAGAGCCTTGGCTTCCTCTGAATTATTTCCTGGCTTTGTCAAACATCTGTCTTTATTTCCTTGCATCAAACACTTGTGTCTTCTTTGTAGCTTTCCTGATTCCTGAATATTTTCTAGTCTTCCCTTGTGTCAGTCAGTCTTCTCCTGTAACAATGCCTCCTCTAGTTATAACAGTGACTCTAGGGTCTTCTCCATGAGGTTAAACATAGATTAGTTACACTTGCAGGTTCTGCTGAGGTCCTCGTCTTTATTGAAGCTTAGCTAGCAGCACAGGACAATCTTCTATAACATGGTCAAATGAGCTACAATAACTGCAAGTGGTACAAGGTTTTTGACAATCCCTTTCAAGGTGTCCTAGTTGTGCGCAGTTATAACAGATGATCTGTCCTCGGCCTCGACTCATTCCTCCTCGTCGTCCTCTTCCTTTGAATCCACCGCGAGGATTGAAGTTTCCTCTCCCAAAAGATTTATACTGCGTAGTGTTTCCTTCTTGCTGTACTTCACCTTGAATCTTATATATGTCTCTTGACCTTTCATGCATGAGATCATAAGCCCTACACTCCCTATCATCATGTCCTACGGACTTACATAATGTATAATACAAATTTGTAGGTGTTTGAACATACTTTTGCATATAATGACACTCACCAGTAGGGTAAGGTGACTTGCTTCAAGGGGCTTGGAGATCCAGAAGCCAAGTATTCGTTGAATAAAGGGAAATGTTCCTTATCATGGCCTTCTGATCTGGATCTGACACACCAGATGTATTCTCTTTTATATTTTCCCTTGTCTTTCTTCATATCTTTGACCTGTAGAGAAAAACTAGTTAGATGACTCAAGATCTGGCTCAAACTTGAGCTGGATTCTCCCATAGGGGCTGATTCTAGCTTCATGGCAATCTCCAACGCCACATCCTGCGAAGCAATCTTTTGTTGCATCAGGGGAAATCTGATGTGTGGTAGAAGAGCAACAATGAACTAATCCTTGTTCTTCTCATCTGGGATCTGAAAATTCAATCGGCCTATTAAGGTCTTGAATCTCTGATCGAACTCCCAAATAGGTTCAACCACCTTTTTCTTGATCTCTTTCAGCTCTATGATACATTGGGACTCCGACTTAGGTTTCCTGAATTCTACAATCAACACGTTCTTGATTTGATTCAATGGCTTAGGCTATGCAAGTCCTTGGACAAGTTTCATGTACCAACTCAGTGCACGATCTCTGAGGGTTGCACTAAACTGGTTTATTTTGACAGATTCATCTGTGACATTCTTAATATTCCATGTAGCTTCACATAGAAACCAGTGTTGATCAGGATATTTAGATCCATCTCTCCTAATTATAGGGAGTCTCATCTCATCTACCATATATCTTCCTAGGGTCCCTGACTAAATATAAGGTGGATTACTATTGACAGTGCTCTGGATGCTCTGGTTACTGGGATTACTCTAGTTGCTTGATACTACTGAATCAACATGAGGGATAACAATACTTACTTCGATGGTCTGCATAGTTTATGAGGTTTCAGGTTCTCCTCGGTGAAACTCTTTAGCTTTTCCTTCCTCTTCCCTGGTGGGTTTTGAATGTTCTTCGTCTGTCAGTTCTTCTTCTTCTCCACTATAGAAACCTTCCTCCCCATAGTTCTTCTTAAATAGGTTCGCAAGATGAACTTATTTGAATACTCTCCCACTACGTGTATGTCCAGCTTCTATGTCGATGTCGCTGTCCGAATTCTTGAACATTATCCTTTCTTGATCTGACCAATCTATTGTGTCTTCAAGATGTTCTTCTCATGCAATAAAATCTTGATTCTCAGCTTCAGAAAATGAAAAAATTTCCCTCTGGGTCCCTTAAATAAATATCTCTTGGCTTGGCTATATGATTCTACTCTATCAACAACAAACTCTGTGATTTACCCTCCAATGGTACTATCAAACCAGTGATCTACTACTCGTGATAAGCTATTATCAACTCTCTTGACCTTCTTGATCAACTCCGATGTCCAAAACACAAGAGGTCTAGATCAGATCTCGAACTGGGTATTTGCTAATCTAGCTAGCCACTCATATAGCTCCTGATGGATCCCTCCAAAGAATATCTCATGTATATCGGTGAAGATATATCTTTCTAGCCAATCCTTAGTGCTAAGATTAGGGTTTTTATTATGGGCTTCAACGAAGTCCTTCTCTTGATCCTCTATCCACTTTTGAATCTCTGTCTTCGATGGAAACCACCTTGACATTCCCTCAAAAAGATTCATGTATTGGCAACATAACCATTTGTTGGCACAGGGGCAGACCCAGGGTTTATCTCCAAGAGTGCACCAACAAGCCCTAACTATTGGCCCTTTCAGCAACACCTACGAGGAAGATGAAGTCTCACCTAAATC
The DNA here is from genome assembly GCA_032191745.1 of Picea mariana. Classification (NCBI taxonomy): domain Eukaryota; kingdom Viridiplantae; phylum Streptophyta; class Pinopsida; order Pinales; family Pinaceae; genus Picea; species Picea mariana. Next base: position 5,006 of record JASDQU010244531.1, read on the forward strand.
AATTATGAGGGGGTTGCAGAATAGAGATGTCTACAACCAAAGGGAATATCAAGTGGATCTAACACAAGAACAACACAACATTCATATATCACTTGTCAACTTAGATCTATTCTGCACATCTACTTATCAAATCTAAAGCAGTAATGTAATCATAGTATATCAATGACAGACACAAAATACCAATCACACACAACACAAAATATACGTTGTTCACCCTCTCTCTAGGGATACGTCCACATAACTGTGCCATAATATATTAAGGTAAAGCATACAGTTATTATCTACACTCTTAGCTAGCATATCTTCTCTCTTCTCCTCTCTTTCTCTTCCCCTCCCTACGCACCTAGCTATAGGGTTGATCTTCGCACCCAGCTAAAAATCTTACAATCCATAAGGCTCTCACTCTCAACACTTTTGTTTCTCAATACAATACTCACTCACATCCACAATACAAATGGATCAATAGAAATATCATACCAACCCAATGTACCAACCTAACCTAGGCCCTTTAGACCTCTATTTATACATTACAATATCTCACCGACAGCCTTAGGCCGAAACCTAGGTGTCCAAAACCCTAGATACCAAAACCCTAGGTGTCTAAAACCCTAGGTCAACTTGACCCATATTTTCAGGGCTTCACCAGCCTATCTTTCCTTTCTTCTCGCACGGTGCTCCAAATCATCCAACAGTGGATTTTTCCACTTGTTGACCTATCCACGATCCTTCTTACTTTCTTATCTATCATCCCCGATCTCCTCATCCAACATCTTTCTTTCTCAGGCTTTGCTCCATCTTTTCTTCTCTTTTGTTCACTTCGACCCAATAACAGTCACACTCTCTTCTGCACAGTTCCCATTCTCCCTTTTCTTCCTTGATATTTTTATACTTCCATAACCAAGGGCCAACAAGAATCCAAGAAAATTAGGGCAGGCACATATCGGTTGCAAAATCTGAGGGGGGAACCCAATGCCCTCTCGGTGAATGGCCAATCCCTAAAACAATATTTATGTTAAAAAAAAATAATGTGTGTCTTTTCATGTTATTTTCTAATTAGGATAAATGTGTAGGTGTAAGGTAGACTGATTGCAAAGTCCTTTTATTCCTTTCTTTTCTTTTGTTTGGTATTTTCTTGTAATAAATTTGTGTTCCACGAAGCATTGGTTGACCCAAATAAATATGGTGTAGCAAACTCTGCTCCTAACTTGTGCTTACGTGCAACATAAGAAACACTGGGAAATTGCATTTTTTTCAAAGAGTTCTATATCTTGTCTTTGCAAACAAACGACCTTAGTGAGTGATGAAGTATCTGCCTAGTGGTATGGTAAATCCTAAAGGGAAATATAGCAAGTTGGAAAGGACCACATGTACCTCTAGACAGAGCTAGGAGGAATTTCACATTAACCATTTCATCTTGCAGAGAACAAACATCCTCCTCTCCCACTCACTCAGGGAATCTCTGCCAGAAATAAATCAATTATAATAAATGAGTGCAAAGTAGGAGAGGGCATGCAGATAACTCCGTCGGTGCTATGGACACTCGTTGGCAGCAAAGAAACACCATATCAAATGAATAATGATAACTAAAACGGCCTCGAGCTAGTGAATGCCTTACCTAACTCTTGTCAAAAGGGGGCCTGGGTCATGGTCAAGAGGAATGAAGGTGGGATAAGGGTTTAACTCCATAAGCGGATCCAGATTCATGAACTAGGGGAATTGTAAACACATAGATGGGAAATAATTGATAGAAGAAAAGCCAATCAATTTCTTAACCAACTTCTGGATCAACTAAGCCCGAGGGAAGGGACAAATATTCTTCTTTCACCCAGAGAATCGCCATTTGTTGAGTGCTCAACATACCCTAAAATATTTTATGAAATTCTGTCACTTTTGGGTACCACTTGTTTTCTTTTGTTTTGTTGTATGAATTGAGTCCATTGTGGAGGGATTGATAAAAAAAAAATTATGTCTTTTCATTGATCAAAGTGGATTTGTTTGAACCTGTCAATGTGAAAACCTTTGTGTCTGAAGGAACTTGGTATTCTAACTAAGAATCTCCAGCTAAAATTGTGACTAGCGCGCCTGTGTTCGGCATCAGAAAAATCAAAGTAGGTAAAATGACCACATAGTAACAATAATAGATGATCGTCGATGTATCATTGACATCGATAGAAGGCATAGTAAATTTACGCTAGTTGTTCGCTAAGAAGATTCAAGAGTTAGTTGATTTCCCATCTACGTCAGTGAAATACGAGAGGGATAAACATTGACATGATCCATGATAAACCCTCAATAGCCAATGATGGATTCATTTGCTTGGGGTCGATGAAATCTCAAAGGGTTAAATCATTGAAAATTTCCACATGGAAACATTTCCTATCGCCGACCCCCGATGCACTTTCGGCATCGACAATTTTCAAGGGGGTTAATCCAGGAGAACTTGGTTAAGCTTATCGTCGGTCGTTGATCCTTGATACTTTTTCGACGTCAGCGTGGAAGGATCTGTTGTTAAAATGATTAGCTAAGGAAAATTCCCCGAATGCGAATAACATGATTAAACAAAGATGTTAGTTTCAAGCGCCACATGTCTTTGTCACATAGGCATTTCGTACGACCTAGTTTCATCCTGAGTCACCTTAGGTTTCCCTATGTCCTAGTCACATTTCTAAGTTAGCTTTCCCATGTCAGCTCTGTAAAGAAATATGGATCGACATTGGTTTTTTTTCCAGGAGATATCAATGAACAATTTTTAAAGAGAAACCCCTACTCCTGATCCACCAGTTAGATTAGCGAAACGATGGGATGTTTTCAGCCCGAGATACCATCAGATTCTTCCATTTAATAGGACAACTAATGTTTCTCTCCACAAACATTGCTACCCCATGCGCCGATTGAACAACAAGAAATTGAAATCTATGATAGACTACATTATATCCTGTGCCACCAACCTATGATCGAATTTAATTTTAAACATAATGAAGATCTGGCGGCAGATTTTGTAGAACCGCACTCATATCCTGAATTGAATAACTGATGCGATAAGGTAAGTATGATTTCTGTTTAAATCACTAAGAGATCTTCGAACACCTCCATTATGCACATAATTTTCCATTTCTAGAGTAGACGAAGAAGCAAAGAGAGTGTCTCAAGAGTTGTGTTTGATTGTCAGACTATCAAAACTAGGTTAAGCTAGCAGAAGAGGAAACAATGCCTCCAGGAAAGCCAACGACCAGACGCTCGCCGAGGGCACCAAAGTTAAAGGAGGAAGATATTGGTGAAGGTTCTTCTCCTGGCATTGTGAGGCAGTTAGAATATGCTCCCAGGGTAGAACTAGTCATTAAAACTTCGACCAAGAAGGCATTCATTCAACCCCAATCTTTTGGCGATATAGAAGCAACCAATGGATCTAAAATAATGCTCCCATAATGGGGAAATCTATTAAACAGAATCAACCGGGAGNTGAGTGATAAGGGATATCAACATCTCTCGGATCTGGAAAGAATCTGAATACTGGGTAAGTATGGCCCATGAACCTCAACGGGAGATACAGAAGAAGTGGGACGAGTGCGAGAAAGGCTGGGAAAAGATCAATCAGGAGATGAAAGGCATTGGCCTCCCAGGATTCGGTTCACCCGAAGACTTTGTTGACCTGCATGACATAGTCAAGCGACATGAAGAACAAGACTCATCATGGGAAGTGGAGATCACACAGGTGGAAAGCATGGCACCAGGTCAAATACAACAGTTTATGTAACATCCGATCAAGGCTCATGCAGTTCTGTAGCTGTTGATTGTCAATATCATCAAATACAAAGAACGAGCAGTAGAAGTGAAAGAAATAATTTCAGCCCTGATGGATCAACACAAGTTTCGGTATGCTAACACATGCGAGGATCTCTTCTTCAAGTGGTCAGAAAATGAGAAGAGTCATCGACTCCAGTAGAACCACAAGAATATTTCCAGAGAACAAATAGATCAAGCGCCACATGGCACTATTTTGTTTTACTTAACTTAAACTTGTAGCAACTATTTTTATTTAGTGATTCTTTATAAATAAAAGGATTGACCTTTTAGAAAAGGTCGATGGTTTTGGGAAAATACCCTCTTTTTTGGAATTGTAAAGAACTATTTCTAAAAAACCTTAATTGAGAAGTCATGTTTAGGACTAGAGACAAAATTCTGTTTTTCATCAAAGGAGTTATGTGATTGGATTGAGGAGAATTACTCCAACTTTTATTTCAGTAATTGATGTTGTAACAAGTAAGAGTTTATGAATCTATTGATAAGTTATATGTTTCAATATTTTTACAGTGCTTTTGTTCTTAATGATGGAAAGAAAATCACTGTGTTAATGTGTGATTAATGTTAGAGGTAAGGAAACTATTTTTCTTGCAATCATCTTATTACATGCATATTTTTCTTACTATAATTGTAGCTCAATCAATGATGCAATACCATCAATTAATGTATTAGTACTAGGATTGCAATAGGTGTGAATATATTTCTTTGCATGCTTGAGCACGAGGGTTATCCCAAGCTCAACCTTCTTCAGTAGTTAAGAATCCCTTCTATCCGTTGGTTTATACCAACACATCTCATTTTATCAGACTCATATAATAAAAGAAAAGACAAAAAGGAAACATTTAAACTGAAGGAGGAATTTTCATAGGATGATATCTTGTCAATCACCAAGTAAATCCCATCGATAAATTAGCTAGAACAAAAGATATGGAGAACCATTCCACCATCAAACATTGCAGAGTCTAATTGGGACTCTAAGGTAGGTTTGGTTCTTGCTGTTGAATTAAAGGGATCTCAGACCCTTCAACAAAATTGGTGCTAGAAGGAGGGCCTGAATGAATGAATGTATAACAATATTTCTGATATAATATTTGGCATAGTCGACAGATTCAAAACAACCCACATGCATGGCTAATCATTCTCAAGACAACCCACATACAAAGAGTACTCCCAAAATGAGTAACTTACCCCAGCACGAGGAAGAAAACCTATTCCCTGAATTACCTTACGCTCTTCCCCATGAGGAGTTGAACCAATTCATAAGAATCACAAGAGCTTACACTCGAAAAATTGGATCATTTCCCTTAGCCCCATTACTTCCTTGTAGAAAACAAGTAAGAAGACCAGTGATCGATACCCCTGACCAGGTTTTTGTTCACATAGTAGAAGACATGATAGATTTTACCCTCACTTAGATCGAACAACCCCTCAATCTGATCCCCGTAACACCAACTGATAACTACTCCGAGCCGGACAATTTCGAATCTGACGAGGAAGGGTTCAACTCGAATCATTAAGTTTCAGAATTAGAGAACATGGAGGATAATAATGATAACAATGATGAAAGGGGAAATCCACCTCCAAATAATCAACCTTGGTTATCCATATATGCTCTAGAAATCCTTGGACAGGTACATATCCTCCCTCAACATCCAAAAAAATTACTTCCCAAGTTCGACCCTGAAACCTCCAGATTGCCCGAAGACCATATTAAAAATTTCATACTAGCTATAAGACTGATGAACGTACAACATGAGGACATAGTATGTATACCTTTTCCCTATACATTTGATAATTCATCCTTGACTTGGTATTTTAACTTGATCGTAGGGTCCATAACTAGTTGGACGAAGTTTCAAAAAGATTTCTTAGACAAATTTGTAGAAGAAACCACCACAGGATATTTGATGGTTGAACTCTCTGCCACCACCATGAGTTCAAAAGAGAATATTAAAGACTTCAATCAACAGCTTATTTCTATCCTGAACAAATTTCAACTCGAAGATAAACCTACTAAGCAGTTTCAAATTGAGGTATATGCCTAATGCTCTCTCTGCTTCTATTTCCATGTTTGTGAAAAGGGCTTCCAAATATACCCTAGATGAAAATTTCAAGGAAGACAAAATGATTGAATTCCAATTGAAGGGATGAAAAGAGGGCCATGTCTCACTAGTTAAGAAGGAAGTTCAGCCTCCTCATAGGAGAGGACTGTTGTTGACTAGCATTATGGGAAAATAAACAGAACAAGGTCGCGAAAAGGGAAGCGGGGACATAGAAGAACTACAATAGATGATAAAGAAACTGTCAAATGAAATTGTAGACATGAAAATAAGTGACGAGGAAGTAAACCAAGGTCAAAGGCCCTATCAACCCTTTTTCAAGAGAAACCCACCTTTCAAAGCGATTGAACCTCCCCCAACCAACTTAAACATTGACTTGGGTAATGTAGCATATGACTCTTTATGTATGTATCATCAAGAGAAACATTCCGAAAGAGACTGTCCCCAATGGGGGCATGCTATGAATTTAATGGAAAATCGATTCCTAGATGAATTTTCCCTTACCGAAAAATCAAGCAACTCAATGGTAAACATTGCCAATCAGAAGGAAGTTGAGCCTCTAGAAGAAACAACCATGTTGTTATAGGATCCTGACTTACCGATGCCTCCCAATGATATATTTGAGGTTCAATAACCACCCACTGAGGTTTTTCCTGTGCAAACGCGAAGTAAGGGTCAACCGGTCTCAAATGACCTTACCATTGTCCAATCTTTGAGGGGAAAACAAACAACCAATCACTCGAAAGCACCTTTTTTCTCCCAAAGAAATCCTATAAACATCCATACACCAGAGTCACCCAAGATAGACTACAACATAGTAGAAGACTTGAAAAAGTTGAAGGCTAATGTGTCGGTCATGGACATGTGTAGAATTCTCTAACAAAAGGACTTTCTGTTACAAGCCTTAAAGTCAATAGAATCCCCTATAACAAGAACTCACCTAGGGGAGGTTCCATCTCCCATAGATCTAAAGAATAAACCAAATGTGAATGCTTGCTCTGTAGATAAAAAGGGAAATCCTTTTGTCCCACCTTTCCTTTTAACGTTTGAAGTCTTCAACAAAAACCTCCATAATTGTTTAGTCAACTCAGGGGCATCCTCTAATGTCATGCCATTATCCATCTACAATAAATTAAATGCAGTTCCACTCAAAATTTATAAACACGTTATTCAACTAGATAGAACTTAGGTAAAAGTTATTGGGGAACTTAAGGATGTCATGATCATAATGGCTACACACCCTAAATTTGTTCAAGTAATTGATATCATTGTAGTAGATATACCAGAAGCTTATGGACTGCTACTTAGTCGATATTGGTCCGAGAAATTGAATGGATACTTCAGAATGAACTAGTCTCACCTCTGGTTGCCATTAAAGGGACATACCAACATGATTAGGATCGATAGGGAGAGGTATCTCAAACATACTGTCATCGATTTAGAAGTCTTCAATGGACCCTCATCGACATATTTCCTCATGATAGGAAACTACTCCTGTAATTCTAATTTCGGAAATTTCGCTCCTCTCTCATCTGATGTACCTCTCACTCAAAACTACGAAATGGATTTTCAAGTGAATCTACTAGTAGTGGAAAAAGAAAGCCTCTTCTACCAAGAACCTCTTTTGGAAAACGCAGACAAGGTATGCAGAGATGAGGAAGTAACTAGGCACAAAGAAGCTGATAAATTTCTCTCACAAGTTTGGATGATGTACTTTTGATGGGTCTAAATTGCAAGAAGGGTCAGGAGCAGGATGTATCCTCATTGACCCAAAGGGGAAACAAAATTTCTTATCCTGCACACTAGAATTTGAATGCACTAATAACAATGGTGAGTATGAAGCTCTGGTTCAAGGACTAAATAAATCCATAGACTTAAATGTTAAAGAACTGAAATTTTTTGGGGACTCTAAAATTATCGTCAGGCAAGTATAGAATACTATACATTGCAACTCACCCTACTTGAGAAATTATCAACAAGAGATGCATAGGATAATAGAAAATTTTGAGGCCTTTAATATTACTGTGGTTCCTAGGACAAAGAACACTCTTGATGATTCCCTAGCTACTGCAGCCTCAAGGATATCGCATTTAGAAGACTATGAAGCCTCCAGGTTCACTGTGGAACTACTCTACAAACCATCAATACCCAACAATATTTCTAATTGGAAGGTTTTTGAAGGAGATGAACAAATTATAGACTTTCTAACCAATCAAGAAAATTTTAAAGATCTGTCTATTGATGATGAAGTATTACAAGATCAACTAGAAGATACTGATTTCCATGAACAAATAGGCGAAACAAATCACTCTAGTAACAAACCAAGGTGTCACACGATACTGAAAGGGGTATCCAATTTGGAGAACCTTTTCGACCCGAGGAAAAGATTTAAAGGGTCAATGGACACAAAGACAGGGATTTCCTGTCCCATATATGAGACTATAAATCTAGGAACCCCAAAAAACCTTAATAATATAAATCTAGGAAAAATAATGTCTAAAGAAGAAAGGAAATCTTATCTCAAACGTTTTAGAGAATATCAAGATGTTTTTTCATGGTCCTACCAAGAATTGAAAACTTATGACACTCACATTATTCAACACACAATCCCGTTAAATTTCAGAGTAAAACCCTTTCAACAAAAGCTCAAGAAGTACCATCCATCTTTGGAATTCCTCATGTTAGACACTCTGCCTGGGTAGAAAATTTGGTTTGTGTCAAGAAAAAGTCTAGGGAAAGCTACCTGCATGTATATTTCATAAATATTAACAGAGAATCAGAAAAGGATAATTGCCCAGTCCCATCCATTGAACAACTCTTGTATACTGTGTCTGGTTCTGAAATTTTCTCCCTTCTAGATGGTTTTTCAGGTTACAACCAAGTTCTAGTTTCATAACAAGACCGATTGAAAACTACCTTCCGAACCAGGTGGGGAACTTTTTCTTATAAACGCATGCCCTTTGGGTTGATTAATGTAGGAGAAACCTTCCAAAGGGCCATGGACATAGCTTTTCAGGGATTGATTAATAGATGTGTAGTAGTATACTTGGATGACATGACTGTGTATTCAAAGAATAGAAAAGACCACATCGAACATCTAACCCAGATTTTCGAAAAGTGTAGGAAATATGGAATATCTTTAAATCCTAAGAAAAATATATTTGGTGTCGAGGAAGGGAAATTACTATATCATATTATATCTCATGAAGGAATTCACATATATCTAGAACCAATAAAGGCAATATCTCAGCTTCCCTTACCCCACAACAAAAAGGTTATGCAATTCTTCTTTGGGAAAAATAATTTTGTGAGGAAGTTCACGCCTGATTTCACTGAAACTATCAAACCCTTACAAAAAATGATTCACAAGGATGTTGATTTTAAGTGGGATGACAAGCGAAAAGATCCTTTCAACAATATCAAGACTGCAATATCTCAAGATCCGGTGCAACGAAGTCCCAACTTTAGTAAAGATTTTTTCCTCTATACTTTTGCCTCCGACCAATCCTTAGCTCCAGTTTTAACCCAGAAGGATGATGATAACACTGAGGCACTGATATCAATCATGAGCACTAATCTCTAAGGGGCCTAATTGAATTACCCTACTATACAAACAAGCTTATGTAGTGTACAAAGCAGTAAAACATTTCACATCTTACATCCTAAAAAATCACAACAAAGTCATCGTGCCTCATCCTCCAGCCCGATCCTTATTCACTCAACATGATATGGGGGAGAGAAGAGAAAATTTGATGGAATTTGTCCAAGAATTTGATCTAGATATAAAAACCGCCAAACTAGTGAAGGGACACAGATTGCGTAAATTGGCCGTAGAAGCCCAAGACCAAATAAATTAAGACCTCAGGTGGGAAAATGAATTAGCATTATGGTGTAGTGAATATTTATACATTCCCCTAGGGAAAGAGTATTGGTATGGAAAGTTTTTTTACCTCCTACATCATGGGACTTTCCCAAAAAACCTAAACCCTAAGGAAATGAGATATCTCAGACTAAAATACGCACAATATCGCCTCATAAATTCAGTGCTTTTCCACATAAAGTATGATGGGGTACTCTTGATACGTCTTGAATGTGAAGATGAATAAAAGGTTTTGAGGAATCTATAGGGAACTCCCCATACTTTCTGGTATACAGACAAGAAGCCATTCTCTCAAATGAGTTATATCTTCCATCCCTTCAGCTTGCTTAGGGTTCGAGAGGACAACCCTCATCAGTTATTCAAGAGAGAATTGATACACTCCTCATTTTGGAAGAGGAAAGGGAGAAAGAAAAATAAAAGTTCTTCACTCATTAGAATATAGTTAAAAGATGGTTTGACAAGCATAAGGTCAAAGAGAAGGTTTTTGAAGTAGGAAACTTAGTCCTGAAATGGGATAGAGCAAATGAACCTAAGGGAAAACATTCTAAGTTCCAAAATCTATGGCTCAGACCTTTTTAGGTATCCGATAAATTTGGGGCATGCATGTATCAGTTGAAAAATCCGGGGGGGGAACTCGACGCCCTCCCGGTGAAAGGAAAAGACCTAAAACAATATTTATGTTAAAAAACAAAATGTGTGTGTCTTTTCATGTTATTTTTTGATTAGGATAAATGTGTAGGTGTAAATTAGACTTATTGCAGAGTCCTTTTATTCCCGTCTTTTCTTTTGTTTGTTATTTTCTTGTAATAAAGTTGTGTTCCACGAAGCATTGGTTGACCCAAATCAATATGGTGTAGAAAACTTTGCTCCTAACTCACACTTACGTGCAACATAAGAAATGTTGGGCAATTGCATTTTTCTTCAAAGAGTTCTATATCTTGTCTTTTGAAATAAATGACTTTAGTGAGTGATGAAGTGTCCGCCTGGTGGTCTGGTAAAACCTAAAGGGAAATATGGAAAGTTGGAAAGGACCACATGTACCTCTAGACAGAGCTAGGAGGAATTGCACATTAACCATTTCATCTTGCAGATAACAAATGTCCTCATCTCCCACTCGCTTAGGGCATCTCCACCAGAAAAAATCAATTACAATAAATGAGTGCAAAGTAGGAGAGGGTATGCAGATAAATCCATTGGGGCTATGGACGCTCCCTGGAAATAGAGCAACATCGTAGCGAGTGAATAATGATAACTAAAACGATCTTGAGCCAGTGAATTACTTACTTGACTCTTGTCAAAAGGGGGCGTGGGTCACGATGAAGAGGAACGAAGGTGGGATAAGGGTTAAACTCCATAGGTGGACCCAGATTCATGAACCGAGGGAATTGTACATGCATGGATGGGAAATAATCTGATAAAATAAAATCTAGTAAGTTTCTCAACCAACTTTTGCATCAACTAATCTTGAGGGAAGGAAAAAAGATTCTTCTTTCACCCAAAGAATCGCTATTTGTTGAGCGCTCAACACACCCTAAAAGATTTTATGAAATTCTGTCACTTTTGGGTACCACTTGTTTTCTTTTAGTTTTCTGTATGAATTGAGTCCATTGTGGAGGGATTGCTATTTTTTTTTCATGTCTTTTCATTGGTCAAAGTGGATTTGTTTGAACCTGTCAGTGTGAAAACCTTTGTGTCTGAAAGAACTTGGCATTCTAACTAAGAATCTGCAACTAAAATTGTGACTAGTGCACCTGTGTTTGACGTCGGCAAAATCCAAGTAGGTAAAATGACCACACTGTAACAATAATCACCGATCATCGATGTATCATCGTCATCGGTAGAAGGTAGAGTATATTTGTGCTAGTTGTTTTCCAATAAGATTCATGAGTTAGTCGATTTCCCATCAGCATCAGTGAAATACGAGAGGGATAAAAATTGACATGATCCATAATAAACCCCAAATAGTTGATGAAGGATGCATTTGTTCGGGGTTGGTGAAATCTCAAAGGGTTAAATCATTGAAAATTTCTGCATGGACACATCGTCGATCATCGACCCTCGATGCACTTTTAACATCGACAATTTTTGAGGGGGTTAATTTGGGAGCATTTGGTTAAGCTTATCGCTGATCATCGATCCTTGATACTTTTTCGGCATCGACATGGTACGATATGTTGTTAAAACGATTAGCTAAGGAAAATTCCCCGATTCTGAGTAACACGATTAAACTAAGATGCCAGTTTCAATGCCACGTGTGTTAGCCACATAGGCATTTCATATGACCTAGTTTCATCCCGAGTCACCTTAGGTTTCCTTGTGTCCTAGTCATACTTCTGAGTCAAATTTCCCATGTCATCTTTGTACAACAAGATGAATTAGCATCTGGGTTTTTTCCAGGAGATATCAACGAATAATGTTTAAAGAGAATCCTCGACTCATGATCCACCAGTTAGATTAGCGAAACAATGGGGGGTTTTTAGCATGAGATACGATCAGATTCTGCAATTTAATAGGCCAGTTAATGTTTCACTCCACATATGTTGCTAACCCATGCATCGATTGAACAACGAGAATTTGAAATCACTGATAGACCACATTATAACCCTCGCCCATGCTGCCAACCTACAATCGAATTTAATTTTAAACATAATGAAGATCTGGTGGCAGATTTTGTAGAACCACACTCATATCCTGAATTGAATAACTAATGCGACAAGGTAAGTATGATTTTTGTTTAAATTACTAAGATATCTTTGAACACCTCCATTGTGCACACAAGTTTCCATTTCCAGAGTATCCGAAGAAGCGAAGAGAGTGTCTCAAGAGTTGCGTTTGATTACCAAACTATAAAAACCAAGTTAAGTTAGCAGAAGAGGAAAAAATTCCTCCAAGAAAGTCAATGACCAGAGGCTCTCCGAGGGAACCAAAGTTAAAGGAGGAAAATATTGGTGAATTTTCTTCTCTCAACACCGCAAGGCAGTTAGAATATGCTCCCAGGGCAGAACCAGTCATTAAAATTTTGACCAAGAAGGAATTCATTCAACCCACGGATTTTGGGGATACAAAAGTGACCATTGGATATAAAATAATGATCCCACATTGGGGATATCTATTCAACATAATAAACGAGGAGGATTACTCAGATTTTATCCCACACAATGACCCATATGTAAGGGCGCTCGACGACCAAGTTTTCCCAAACATTTGGCGGTCATCCTTGCACATGGTAGCCTGTCGAACTCCAGTTTTCCCATGCATAGAGACCTTGAGATGGTTAATTGATCACATAGGCACGCATAAATTCCTGATCAACATTGAGAATGGTGGGTGTGTCAGATCTTTTCTCCTGACAAAAGTCCATAAGTACTACAAGCTCAGTGACTCGGAGGAGAAGCTGAACAAAGACTTCATGGTGAAGTTATATGAATTCCATGACACCAGACTAATTATGGCCTCATGGTGGAAGGAGGAAAAACAATTTACAAACCGGAGCAATGACTGGTATGGGACAGTGAACTCGAGGGAGACATATATCTACTTGATGGCTCTCATCTTCCGATTATATAGGGAAAAGGGCCACGCCAAGTTCTTGAAGGCATGGATGCCCCTGGCGTACACTGTGGCTATTTCAGAGAGTAGTTTCAACTGGGGATAAATTATCTCCATGCAATTAAGCACCAATGTATTGTAGGCTCAAGCACCGAAATAAGGAGAAGCTCCCACTTTTCACATGGCCTCATATCTACTAGATGTAATCTGCGTGAGGAATGTCTTTACCGGTATGAATTTGAGTTGACACGATGTAGAACTACCTGTGCATGTCTACTTCAAAATCCTATGGAAGAACATGTACAAAAAATCTTATGGCCTTATTTGCGATAAATTCATCGCCCAGGTTCATTTCATTATATTTAAAAAGGTATGCCTAAGGGTGTCTGTACAAGCCAAGAAAATGATCTCGAAGGTAGGCCATTGGTATCTAGATGAACACACAACCTATATCATAGTGTTCGAGGCCACCAAAGCACAACATTTTCTCCCTGCTCATGTCCCAGACCGGATCATCATAGGAGAAATCTGTTATCAGACTATCTTGCAGGGCTATAATGCCACTTTGGTCAAGGACAGGAAACAAGCATTTATACCCTACGATTTCCATGTGGGGTTTTATATAGTGAAGGAATCAACTCAAGATAACAAGAGGGTTTGAGTTAGCTGGAATACAGGTTCCCAACAGGCCAGTTTCTCAAGCATGACCCTAAAGGCCTTGTCCTCAAACATGCTTCACAAGTCTCTTCTTGTTGGCCATACACGCATGACAAGTTTGAAGATGAGATTTTTACAGATTGTGCTTAGGATTGGGAGGAGGTATTAGAAAGGAAATTTAACCTGAACATGACCAGGTTCAAATCTATGAGCATGGATGAGTAGGTCGAAATAGTAGAGTGGCCAGCTCAAGAAGTTATTAGGGTTAGAGAAGAAATCATAGACTAGATAGAGAATGACTCTCAAATCATAGAAATAACGAGGATCCCCTTGGATGACCCAATTAGAATAAGAGAGGAGCCAAATGGCTCAGAGTCAATACAACTGGAGAAAATCATCAGTCTAGAAAACCCTATATTTCCATCACCACAGATTAGATCACTGGTGACCATTCCAACCCAGTTTGAAAGTCCAAGAACATCAAGTGAAACAGGTGTGCCAAATCCCCTGTTTGATCTAATAACCATATGTGATGATGAGGAGAGTTCAAAGGTCTCATTGGTAACTCTGACACCAATTATAGAGGAGAATAAACATGAGAAAACATCTTCTCCAAGTCCCTACACATCCATTCAAAACCCTTTGCAGGGTGACCATGAGGTCGAAAGTGTCTTAGACACTGAGTTTCTCAACTTGTCAGGGACCCCAAAAGACATATTCAGAGAGGATATAGGATCAGGTGGACAAAAGGAGGAAGTGCAACATCAAGAGATTGACACTTCAACAACTGATCACTAAGTAATTACTGAACCTATCACTAACTCTTCAATTTTGGTCGATACCTCACCAGCCGATGAACACCAAACAGAGGTTGAGCCATCAAAGTATATGAAAGAAGCATATGAACCAGTCCTATAACAAATGCACATATAAGGGAGCCTAGGAAACACTCTAACCTATGGAGAACAACAAATCCCTAAGCCTATTGATGAGGTCTCCAATATACATGTGATCGCTTATGACAGGAAGAAGAAAGCTATCATGAAAAGGATCACCAAGAAGAGAAGACTCATGCCGGATAGCTCGATTCTCATCACCACGGAGGAGAAGTTGCTCAGTATAGAACATGCAAATACATATGAGCTCATCAAAACAGATATGGCTATCACCGATGCCATGTTGGATCGACCAAGGCGAGATGAAAAGGAACCAGCCACTGCACTAAAGGAGCTATATCATCTACACCATTTGGAAAAATACTATCAAGACTCGACACAGGCCACAATTTTTCTGAAGAGTGAGTTCCAATATGCTTATGCAAAGTTCACAAGCGAAAGACATCTTTTCACTACAGGCATAGTCGATTTCCAAGAAGATACCCTTATGGCACTACCAACCTACAAGGATGTGGAGAGATGGTATGAAAAAACATACCAAGTAGTAGAAAGAATTGACTACATCAGTGCAGTGCAGAAGGGATGAGATGCAGAGGAGCATGGTATTCGAGTGCTAAGGGATCGCAACTTCTCTCAGATCAGGAAAGAAGTCAGATACTAGGTAAGTATGGACCAAGAACCTCATCAGGAGATATAGAATAATTGCTCCAAGTGCGAAAAATGCTGGGAAAAGATCAATCAGGAGATGAAAGGCATTGGCCTCCCAGAATTCAGCTCACCTGAAGACTTTGTCGACCTGCATGACATATTCAAGCGACATGAAGAACAAGACTCAACATGGGCAGTGGATATTGCACATGTGGAAAGCATGGCACCAATTCTAATACAACAGTTTATGGAACTTCTGATCAAGGCTCGTGTAGTTCTACAGTGGTTGAGTGCCAATATCATCAAATACAGAGAACGAGCAGTAGAAGTGAAAGAAATCCTTTTAGCCCCGATGGATCAACACAGGTTCTTGTATGCTAACACATGTGAGGATCTCTTTGTCAAGTGGTCATAATATGAGAAGAGTCATCCACTCTAGTAGAACCATGAGATGATTTCCAGAGAACAAAGAGATCAAGTGCCACGTGGAACTATTTTTTTTTACTTAAATTAAACTTGTAGAAACTATTTTTAGTTAGTGATTCTTTAAAATAAAAGGATGGACCTTTTAGAAAAGGTTGATGGTTTTGGGAAAATACCCTCTTTTTGGGAATTGTAAAGAACTATTTATGAACAACCTTAATTGAGAAGTCATATTTAGGACCAGAGACAAAAGTCTATTTTTCATCAAAGGAATTATGTGATTGGATTGCGGAGGAATTATTTCCAACTTTTATTTCAGTAATTGATGCTGTAACGAGTAAGAGTTTTTGAATCTATTGATAAGTTATCTGTTTCAATATTTTTGCAGTCATTTTGTTCTTAATGATGGAAATAAAATCGTTGTGTTAATATGTGATTGATTTTAGAGTTAAGGAAACTATTTTTCTTGCAATCATCTTATTACATGCATATTTTTATTATGATAATTGTATCTCAGTCAATGATGAAATACCAACAAGTTAATGTATTAGTACTAGGCTTGTAATAGGTGTGAATATATTTGTCTACATGCTTAAGCACGAGGGTTATCCCAAGATCAATCTTCTTCAGTAGTTAAGAATCCCTTCTATTAGTTGGTTTATACCAGCACATCTCATTTTATCAGACTCATCTAATAAAAGAAAAGACAAAAGAGAACATTTAAACTGAAGGAGGAATTTTCATAGGAAGATATCATTTCAATCACCAAGTAAATCCCATCGATACATTATCTAGATCGAAATATTTGGAGAACCATTCCACCATAAAATGCTACAGAGTCTAATTGGGCCTCTAAGGGGGGTTTGGTTCCTGCTGTTGAGTTAAAGGGATATTGGACCCCTCAACATGGCCCTACCAGATCATCAAGTGTATTGGTTCAGTGGCCTACAAATTGGCCCTTCCTGCTACTTTAAAAATCCATCCAATTTTCCATGTCTCTTGTTTGAAGAAAGTGGTGGGACAACATTGTAGGGTCCAAACCATCCTTCTAAAATTAAATGAAGAAGGCTCCCTTTGGCTCCAACTAGAAGTAGTCATCAATCACCATGAATGTCAACTGTGTGGCAAAACTATAAAGGAAGTGTTGATCAAGTGGAATGACACATCACCAAAGGATATGACCTAGGAACCAACAACCATACTCCAACACTTTCCACACCTACATCCTTGAGGACAAGGCTACTTTTAAAGGGGGAGGGCATGTTAGGATCTGATCCTAACCCCTCTCCATGGGTCATTAGTTACTAGGATATGCTTTCTATGTAATAAAGGCCAACATTAGTTAATAAGGACTAATAAATAAAGGAGAATAAGTCAATGTAAGAAGACCTAATATAAGCTTTCTCTTCTAGAAATATTTTCCTCTAGAAGTTTCCTTAGAAGGTATAATTAATATAAATAAGAGTAGGAGGCATTGGATATTTTTGTCTTGGAGATTATTGTAATAGAGATCTGCTCTACTGGAGGTTTCCTCCTTGAAGAGGCAATTGAACATTGATATCATTAATAAAGGTGCTCTTTTTGGTGTTATTATAGTATTATTCTGATATTGTTCAGGATATATCATTGTTGGTTTTCCATTGATTGCTAAATATTTATGTTATGCATACTATATTATAGTTGGAACATTGCAGGTGGTTTCCTTTCCTTTTTTGACAGTCTTCATTATTGGATTTTATTCAGAGGGCCTCTTTTGTGCTCTATTTACATCTGCTGCACATGGGGGACATAGTTCATGGTGGTCCTTACAATCTTTCATCATAGTCCTTCCAAATATTTGGCCTATTGCTACTCCTCATGTTGGATGATGGGGGATGCCTTAATTCACTCCGTCCAATGGATATCTTCTTATCGAATTCAACACATCTTTCTTTGGGACAGGGATCTAGAGTCATTTTTGGTACCTTGGGGTTTGAAGTCATAAGTGGTAGGGTCCCTCACTACTGACAGTGGGAATACATTAATGTCTCATGATTGGTAGATTCTACTAGGTGTTCAACATCAGATCCTCTATTACACTTGTTAGACTGTACTAGGTACCTTGACACCCATTATCATTATTTGTGGCTTGTCTTGTGTTTGTTAATGGTATACATCAATGAATGATAATCAAACGATGTCTCACTATGTTCGACTCCAACACATCTATTCACATGGTATAGACTCGTACCATGATGGTTTGGTGAAGACCTCGGGACTGTAGTAGCATAACCTATTTTTATGCTGATACCCAGGCTGCATTTGGATAGTACCACCCTATACATTGGTACTCATGAAGGATCAATTTTCCATCTCTTGCCCCAAATATCCTTCATTGATTCTAAGACATAGATCCATTGTGTATCTGTTCGTGGTTATGATCTCTGTTTGACATGAATACACCGTGCATCTCTTTGTTGGCCATGATCACTACTATATATACATTTTACATGGATATGAAATGTACTTGATTGGTGTCCATGATTATCATCAAACCTGAGCATTGGTATGCCCGCCTTGGGAATTGAGTTTTTTTTATTTGTTTCAGTGTTGGTTGTTTTCCTTAGATTGAATTCTGGAGACCTTCACCCTCGACTAATTGCTCTTGAATAATTATATTGTATG
Organism: Picea mariana; assembly: GCA_032191745.1. NCBI lineage: Eukaryota > Viridiplantae > Streptophyta > Pinopsida > Pinales > Pinaceae > Picea > Picea mariana. The sequence continues at coordinate 23,584 of JASDQU010244531.1, forward strand.
TCGGCCATCAATTGCTCTTCTAACCTCACACATTATGGGAAATATATCATAGCATCAAATTACACCTCTAAATATTTGATGCTTTGTTTTGCCTTATCCCTATCCTCCTTACAAACAATTATTCCCCATGCCTCCTTGAGTCCTTATGAAAAACATTATTTTGGAGGATGTACGTGCCCTAAAAGTTATGTTACCCACATACATGCGGGTTGATTAAGGGACCCCCATGCACATGCTAATAAAATTTCAAAAAAAGATGATTATTCCCAAATTAATGATGAGTTACGAGATTGGTTAGTTGTCTAACTCCTTTTTCTCATACTCAACTATCTCTAACTAATTGGAGACTACATAAAAGGAAAATTTTCCTCATGGATAAAGGTAATGATACTTTGTACATTCAAGCAATCACTCATTTGGCTATTCCCTCTGAGTATGTAAGCTCATTTTATCCTTATTGTTGTCGTTTCTTAACATGGAAACCCTTGTTTCCAATTTCTTTCTGATCACCAACCTTTTCTTTCCAAGAGTCTCTCCCTATACACTTGTTTGGGACTGTGGTGACTTTAGTGTCAGGAACGTTTTCATAGCAGGAGTCGGGGTGGAAGGATCTATGATCTCTTTCGACCGAGAAACACTGCATTGACTAGGTATAAGCTACAACTACTTTTCTTCTTTTTCATCAATCACACAAAAAAATCGTTCCTTCGAAGTATCTTGCATTATTATTGTTCATATCTGTAATATTTTTGCATACATTTCAGTAGAATACTAGTTTCTTTGTCATTTTCCATTATTTTACATATAACTAATAGGTAATTATTACTATAACTACCTCTTTGTATAGATATACTTTCTCTAGGTTTTTGTAGGTTGTGAAGAAACCCTCGGGAAGGAGAGAAATAACTCCATGATTCAGGAACAACATCAAACGTTTGGATCTTGGTGAGCAAAATTATCTCTCTTTCCATAAGTTAGTTATTTTTATGAAATTTGGTTATTTTATCTTATTTTGGTATTCTTTATGAAAAGTACTTTATATATGGTCATAGCTATGTTGCAGTATTTCCCACTACTATACGGGAGTTTCCTCGAAATCAATATGTTTAAGGTTCTTGCAGGTTGCAGAGGAACTATTGGAAAAGAACGAGGAGATTTTGACAATCGAGAATGACAACTATCGTAGGACTCTCGATGAGTTAATTATTCTTCTCCTCTCAATAGTTAGTTATTTCCTTGAATTCGGTTAAAATGTATTTGTTGAGTGTTCTTTATGGAATTTTCTTTTTGTACGACCTTAGATTTGTTGTAGTGATCCTACTATTGTAAGGGAATTTTCCCAAAAAACATTCATGTATATTTCTTCTTCCAGATCCCCACGTAGGAATATTGTCTTCAAATTCATTTGTTCTACTTCAAAATCAAAATCAACAACAATAGATAAAAGAAATATAATAGAAGTTAACATGGAAACAAGAGAAAAATTTTCATCGAAGTCAATTCCCTCTACCCGACAATGACCTTTTGCCACTGACCGAGTTTTGTATTTCTCCACTTTTCCTTATGCATTCAACTTCTTCTTAAAAACCCATATGCTACCAATGGGATTTCTTCCAGTCAACCACTCCACTAGATCACAAGCCTTATTCTTTTCCAAAGTTGTCATTTCTTCAACCATGCCATTTTTACAGAGTTTTCCATCCTCCGAATCCAATGCCTCCCTAATAGTTCTAGGATCATCATCAATAATAAACAAACAAAATTTCAATGAAAATCAAGTGGAGTATAGCTTTTCGGCAAGGATTATTTTAGGGTCTAAATTGCGCTCATGGGATAATTTTACATGGTTTTTCCAAAAATGAGATTCACTATTTTAAAAATGATTCACTCAAATTCTATAGGATAAAATTATTTTAGCTTAAAAATCGCCAAAAGTTTATAAAAACTGTACAAAATACTTAGAAATTTGAATATTTTTACAAAAATATCGCCAAACATTTATAGTTGACATATGAAGGATTAGTAAGATTCACCAAGGTTTCTACATTTTAAAATAAATTTCCATCCTTAAAATCATCCATGCTTTTCGGTTGCCTTCTTTCTCAAACCGATCTCATCAGTACTAGAGTATGAGGCTCTTTTTCTAATTCCTATTCTTCTGTATAGTCTAATTCATTATCTTTAAATTCTTCTAATTCCTATTCTTCTGTACAGTCTAATTCATTATCTTTAAATTCAAACTCTATATTCTCTAGTTATTCCTCCATTGGTAGGACTTCCTATTTGAAAACATATTTGATTTCTCTAAATACCACATATTGACTATAAAACCTTGTCAGTTTCTAGGTTCCAAAGATTATAACTTTTTACACCATCTTTATAGCTAATAAATATATACTTTTTAGCCTTTTTATCCATCTTACTCCTATTTTGTTTTGGAACGTGTACATAAGCATCATAGTAAAAAACCCTGAGATGTGTTAGAGAGGGTTTCTTAGTAGTCCACACCTCATGTGGAGTCATGTCATCTAACATTGATGAGGGTGATCGATTTACTAGGTAACATGTAGTGTCCACTGCCTTTGCCCATAATTCCTATCCCAACCTGACACCACTAAGCATGCTCCTTTCTCTTTCCATTAACATTCAGTTCATCCTTTTTGCAACTCCATTCCACTGAGGTGTGTATGAAGTAGTCTTCTACCTTTCTAAACCACATTTATTACATAATTCCTTGATTTCATTCCCATAGAATTCCCCACCATTATCCATCCTCGACACCTTAATTTTCTTCTCTGTCTGATTTTCCACAAGAACCTTCAACTCTTTAAAATTGTTAAAGAATTCAGATTTATTAATGAGGAAATAAACCCATGTATTCCTTAATAAATCATACATAAATCATACACGGTACAAATATTTACCTAGTGATGGAATCATCACGGGTCCAAACACATCAATGTGCATCAACTATAAAGTCCCCATTGCCCTCCTATCACTAAAGGAGAATATTACCCGATTCTGCTTCCCATACAAACAATTTTCACAGAAATAAATATCCAAGAGAAATTTGACATACCTTCAACCATACCTTTACCATGTAGTACTTAAATCCCCTTATCTTCGATATGCCCTAGTATTTGATGCCAAAACATATCCTTTTCTCCAGAGATTGCAGTAGTTTTTTCTTCTTTAGCTTCAATATCAAGAACAATGGAACTATTGCACCTATCACTAATAGTTCTTTCCAACAATTTATACAAAGTTCCAATCCAAACTCCCCTAAAAAACACCATTGCTCCTCAAAGCATCCTGTAGGTTTCCTTTACACCTGTATCGTTCATCTTTCTTACATAAATCAAATTCCTTGCCAATCCTGGGATATGTATAACACTAGGGAGTGTTCTAATACTACCATCCATGAGCTTCAAATTGACTTTTCCCTGTTCTATGATTTTTTCTGTTGAGTCATATCCTAGAAAACATCACCCCCATCATCCATTTCACACTCACAAAACCACTCCATGTAAGGAGATATATGAAAGGATGCACCTGAGTTGACTAACCATGCCTCATGATCTACATGTGTGCTTGAAGAACCAAGTACACATCCCCCCCTTCATCTATATAGGTTTTTTATTCTGTAGAAGGGGCATCATCATATCCCTTCCCTCTCTCAACACTTTTGGATGTGTTTCTTGTAATTCCCTTATTTTCCACATCTTCAATGTACCTTTATGGATTTTCTTGGAGATTTAGATATTCCTCTATATTTAGATCTCCCATTTGAGGACTTATTTTTATTTCTTTCATGGGAGCATCCTCTTACAAATAAGGAATATGTGCTTTGGATTTCCATGTTTTTCTGCCTCGTCTCCTTTGAAAAGAGGATGAGACCACATCATTGAAACTTAAAGTAGTTACATTACTACATATGGCCACAACCATATTATCCCCACGAGTCTAGTAAAGAGAAAAATAAACTGATATACTTATCTTCATCAGAAATATTGATATCAACAGACAATAACTAATTTACCATAGTATTGAAAGTGTTCATATGCTCTCTTACCAAGTCTCCATCTTTCATCCTCAGTTTGTACAAATTCTTCCCTAGGAAACGTTTGTTTACTAGGGACTTAGATTGATACAGAGCCCCTAACTTATTCCATAATGCCTTGGTTGTAGCTTCCCTTGACACATTCAATAATATTGAATCTGAGAGAGACAACCTGATTGTTCTCTTTTCCTTCCAATCCAACTTTGTCCAATATTTTGTTGACATTCCCGTAGGTGAAATACCTATATCTACAATGACCCATTGATATTTGTCTACCACGGGATATTCCATATTGAGCTTACAAAACTCAAAACTTTTCCCATTAAGTTTTTTGATCTCTCTTTTTGAATTGTTTGCCATTTATTTTCACCACAAGAATAATTATTGCAGAGCTCCCATTGTAACAAGGTTTATCATAGAACCAAACCAAACCCCCCTCAATCCAATAAATACTCTGATACCAAATGTAAGTTTTAAACCTTTTACTTTAATGCAATGCACACACAAATTCTTAACATAGAAAATAAAACAATTGCAATCACACATATACACAAAGATTTACCCTTGAAACCCAATCTTGAAAACAAACAACTTGTTTTAGATCTGCACCTCTATTTCTATTCATAATCCAACTTCATTGTTTACAATGCAATTTATATGATCCCACAACATAAAAAAACCCTTAATAATTTGACCTAGATTAGATTACAACCTTAATTCCTTAACCAAAATTAGAAAACCATGGGATGAAAGATCGTGTGCCACTAAATCACCAAAGGCAAAAAAATGCCCCCGCCAAAGGAAAAAATCCACCCAAAAGTTTGGCAAATAAACCACTAATTTATTTTTTGATAGCTCCACACCTGAAACCACTTATGGGGGACCCACAATTGTGCAAATAATATAACACATACCCAATAGTGTGTGCAACCAATGAGCGATTGGGTTATATTGTAAGGTTGTACAAAAATTAAAAATGATAACCCTTCATGTATAAACATCTATATTTGTATGATTATGATGTAAAGTTGTATGAATGAAGCCATTATGAAATTGTCATGAGAGTAAACACTTAAGAAGGAGAAAATGTGTCATAATGGGTTATCTAGAATGGATCATTATATAATTTTTCATCTATATTAGTACTTTATAGGTGGAAAAATGGAGGAATTAACTTGTAGGGCCCATTTTATGGGTAGGTCATAGTTTGGTGAATTCGGGTCCGAAACCTTCCAGAGCTATTTTGAGGCATCAATTGATACTTTTTGGGGTAAAAAATTTATGAGAAAAGCTCTTAATCCATCAATGTTGTTCTACACTTTAGAAGATTTCGAATGATATGAGAATCACCTCAATCAGATTTATTATTTGGAAGCTATACCTTCCACATGTTAACCTACCATATTGACCACCATGGTACTAAGTGGATGCCACATCATCCCCCATTACTCACACATGTGGGGTTATCCATGTGTAGACTTTCAAGAATATTCTATAGGGACCAAAGCCCTAATACTAATTGAGGGTTGAGACATGTAAAAACCCTACCCGTAACCCTAAACGACCATGAAGCTATGTTAAATACTGGGCCAATATAAAGAGAAGGGGTTCAATTCTTTTAGTAATGTTATTGTTGCATAGTTTAGAAAAACATTTAGGAGTGGTTTATTGAAGCATGATAGAGGACGTAACAAATTTTGTAGTATCCATTCAATCCATAGTATCCAAGAAAACTCCATAGAGAGTGCCCCTTTCTTTGTACTTGCATTCATTAACCAAGGAAAAGAGAGCAGAGCATAGGCCACACCTTCTAGCTGGGTTTTCTCCCATATCAAATTTCCCATGTCACATATTGTGTTGATTTGTGTGGATGGTGTGTTCTTTTGTTTATTCTTTCATTTTGGTTTTAGTTATTTCCATACATTTTAGCACTAAGCTAGTAATAATTAATCTGATATCTAAGGTAATAAACCTCATAATAAAAGATTTCAGTACATTTTAAGATCTATTCCAGTGAACTTCTCTAGTAAAATATCCATAGTATTTTATAGATCATATTGATTTCACAGTAGTTTCTTTGTGGATTTTATGGGAAGTGGTAGGATCCAAGAATTGGATTAAGAAGGAATTCACAAAACCCTAGCCATGGAAGATGAGTCCATTTGTAACAACCCTTATAATGAGGCGGAAGAGATACTTTTGACGCTATAAGAACAAGTTGTTGATATCTCTCGCAACATGACCCTCCTCGTGCTGGATCTAGTGAACAAGTTTGGATCGTTCAAGGAGATTGGTGGATTTGACTTAAAATTTGGACTGCACAAAAAATTGGGAGATAATGAAGACCCATAAAGGGATAAAAAAAAAGAGCCAAAGAAAGATAAACCAATTTTCAGTGTCGTTACTTCTTTACAATCTATATTGAAATGGAAGTGAAAGTCGGCACAAAACCCTACCAAGTTCAGTTTGATGTTGTTAAGTTGAATCATTGATTTCAACAATTAGAAGTTTATTTTAGTGTCCATAATAGCAACCATTCATTCCACAGTATTGAATAAAACTCCATAGTGAGTTCCCCCTTTCTTTATACTTACATTTTGTAACTGGATAAAAGAGAGAAAAGCATAGGATATTGGAACATCAAGCATTTATGGCTCATCACACATCTACTGAGTTCATTTGGTCGAGATTTCAAACTACATATCGATATAGTTGATCGGGCAATCGACTAGCACACCACACTCATCATTCAGGTAATCAACCAACACACCACACTCTTCGATCTAGTAGTCAACGTGCCTATTAGTCAGACAATTGACCAACAATCAAAGATAGTTGGGCGGTGGGTTGAATATCCCAGAAATCGATTATAAGTTGGACATGTAGGCTATCGGGTTGAGCCCTATCAAGCCGACTCAACAAAGAGGATTTTGCAGAGTCAACTCTAAAAATCGATGGTTACATGTGGACAATATCTTTCAGATTCTATGGAAATCAGTTAGATCTTGAGGCTATAAAAAGAGACCCCTTGGGTCATTTTCAATCAGGAAAATTGAGATTGTGTAACAAATCATGTAGATCAAGATGTGCAACATGGACTGTGATGTTCTGATCATACCGCCCTCTGCTTAAGTTCTATGACAGTGTCTTTAGACACCACCCCTTTTATGTGAAACTTGTATTCCTCTTTGATTATCTACAATACTATGTCCCCTGTTTCATATCGTGTTCCACACTATTCCCCCAAATGGTATCAAAGATGATGGCTTGAAAACCTTGACCTGTTATCTACAAACCTTGTCGAGTTGGATATGTTGTGTGATTGACTTTGGGCTGGTGGTTTGTTGATTGGAACCTTTGAAATAGATTAGTCTGTCTAGATATCAAAGATGGATTTGAATATTGATCCTATTATTCTAAATGGATCAATTTGTGCAGTATGGGCACTAGATATGGAAACCTACTGAAGAGTAAAGGACTGTGGTAGTATACGAAGGTGACGATTCTAGATACAACAGATGATTAGGCCAAGTTCATTGTTGATGACAAGAAGGACGAGGCTATGGAGGTAATCATGACCTACATATCACGAGAAATTAATTTTCACCTCAATGGAATTAACTATCCTGATCAAGTATGGAAGAAGATGAATTCCTTGTTCAACTGAGTCAATGAGGTCCATGTGATGTAGTTGGAGAAAGAGTCAATCTCTTTGGATCCTCATTCCTTTGAGAGAATGGAGGACTATTTGGTGCGTGTCAAGGAACTCTAGTTGAAAATGGGTGAATGTGGAAAGAACTATCTAGAGAAGGATGGAAAAATCATCGATTTGGTCTTGATGAACTTGAGAACACCATTCGACGTGTTTGTGTCAACTTTTCTCACCAATTAGAAATCTTGCAAGGAAGATGTAAAGTATTATACCTTTGAAGCTTTCTGTGGTATTTTAATTATTGATCAACATATATTTCTTGGAGAAGGTAATCTTTGTGGTAAACACCAGTCCCACTTGCTCAAGGGAAAAGGTAAGATGGACTCTAGGAATAGAGTGCAGTTTGATGTTTCTACACAAAAGCCTCCATACCATGACTAGGGACCCCAGAGACAACCGTAATGAATTCAAAAGAAGAAGACATGTCAATACTATGGAAGGGTTGGACATGTGGAGAAAATAAGAAGTGAGATGACTTAGAGGAGAAGGTTAAATGCATTGAAGGAGACACGTCTGATGTTCGCAGACCCGCTGATAATTTCACCTTCCAAGTTGGGACTTATCAATCCCTGTTGTCTCATACTACACAGAATGAATGGGTTGTTGATTTTGGGTGCACTCATCATATGGCCAAGGATGCCACTTTATTCACAAGCTTGAATAAATATGAGGAGAGTAAAATCTATGTCATTGATGATTTTTCTCTCAATGTTGCTAGTTAGGGTGATGTAGCTTGTTAGAATGGGAAGATTGTAGACATCCATCATGTGCCAAATCTTAGTGCCAATCTGTTTTATGTTTCTCAGTTGACACAGACAAGTAATATTGTGTATTTTTGGGCATATCGGTTCTATTTTTTGTTATTTGAAGAAATGAAAGTCAATTGTTGTTGATGGGATTTTAGACAATTTGTACAAGTTCCGTGATTTGACTTGACCTGAATCTAAACCAACTACACTTTTTTCTCACAATGACAAGAGAAGTCGAATTTAGCATGAACGACTCAAACCTATAAATTTTTTAAGTATCCAGGCACTGACAACTCAAAACATGGTTGTTGGTTTGCCGAAGGTGTTTCCACCAAAATGAATCTACAAGGGATGTGTGGTTGGGAAGCGTTATCAGAAACCATTCGGCTCTAGAAAAGCGTGGAGAGCACATAACCTAATAGAATTGGCTCACAGTGATGTCTGTTGCATCAATCTACCTTCACTAGTAGGTGCAAGGTACATTTTGACTTTCACTGATGATTTCTCTCGTTTCACATGGGTCTTTTTCCTAAAGAATAAGAACCTTGTCTTTGAAAAGTTCAAGGAGTTTTGGGCCTTTACTGAAAAGAAATGTGGTTGATCCATCAAATGCTTGAGATCGGAAAATGGTGGTGAGTATGTCAATCAACCCTTTGAAGAATACCTACTTCAATTTGGTATTGAATGACAATGGTCAGTTCCTCTTGCACCTCAACAAAATGGAGTTGTAGAACATAAGAATTAGACATTAGTTGAAATGGCTAGATGGATTTTACAGGATAAAGAAATGCCTCCTCAATTCTAGGTTGAAGCGTTGTACTGTGGAAATTATCTACTCAATCTCATCTCTTCTCAAGCTATTCCTTACATGACTCTAGTTGAACAATGGTATGGGAAGAAGCCTTCAATCGACCACATCCATGTGTTTGGGTGTGTTTCCTAGGATCACATTCCAAATGATTGTAGAAATAAGTTGTATGCAAAGGTTCATGATTGCATCATGATGGGATACTCTGAAGAGTCGAAATCTTATCGACTGTTTAATCATATCAAATGAAAAATGATTATTAGACATAATGTTGGGATTGATGAGAAGTCTTCTGGAATTAAGTTGTTGAATGCATATTCTGGATTGCTATAGGATGATCCCTTTGATGTTGTCTGTGTCACTAGTGCTCATGTTCCTTTCTTCAGTCCTTCGACTGTACATTTGAACTTTCTCCTAGTTCGTACAAAACCGTCGACCTCTGATTAGACTAGTTTATCGTCTTCTGTTTCAACTGGTCCATCGACTAAATATCCTCTGACTTCCGATAGACTTAGTGAAGTGAACCATGGTTCATGTGTTTCTTTTCTACCATGATGGCTGCCAAGACAATTGAAGCTATTGGATTTGATGTTGAATATGCCTCATCTGAGCATCAACCTCGAAGTCAAAAGCAACATGCCAGCGTTGCCTTGATGACTCATGTTCTTGAAACCTCAAACCTTGTTACCTAATTAGATGTTGAAGGATGACCTAAATTGGAGCAGGCCACTAAAACAAAAATTGTTTCTTTTTTGAAGAATCAAACTTGGGACTTGGTTCCCCGATCACAAGGAAATAATATTGTGAATTCTATGGGGAAAATCCCCCTAATTTGGGTCTAGCGACTAGGTAGAGCCTTAACACCTAAAAAGATAGAAAGGATTCTAATCTACCCAAACAAAACACAACCTTATGATAATTAAGGGAAGAGAGAGAAGATAGAAATGTGTACCTTAAGTCCTTATGACTATTGTCGATCCCTTCTGATTGCTATATGTTCCAATATTGTAGGCCTCCTCCCAAAGCTGGTCCGAAACAATGTTACAGAACAAACTATGAAAACATATTCTTAATTATCAAGATCATATAAAGGGTTAGTTATTCATGAAAAAATTCATAAACACAAACACATAGACATAAAGATATGGGACAATAAGTTTTCTCTTTTATTAATAACAAAATTGGAAGTTACAACCTAAATTTTGGTGGTGCCGCTCCACGAACCTCACTTGGGTTCATCTACTTTGTCTGTAAGTGCACTATTCCCAATACTATCCTCACCACCAACATGCCAATATAAGGGAAAAGGATGGATGGTATAAGGAGGATGGATGGAAGGGAATGTTGAGGAGAAACTCAGAGCAGAATGTAAAAGGCTTGGAATATAAGGGAGCAAAATTTGGCAGAGTTCTCTTGAATCTTGTTTGATATATCCAAATGACCTCCCTAGGGCCCTTTTAATATGAGAAAATGGTGGTCAATTTGTTGTCAGAAGGGATACATGGGGTAATATGGTTGAAAAACCTAAGATAGTCTGTAAACTCCACTAGAAAGCATGGATTTTATATTTTTTTGCAACTTTTCAGAGTACACGTGAGCTTTTAATTATGAAACTAGCATATGTATGCAGGTTGTTAGGCATGCAACTAGCGTATGTAGGTTCTCTTCCTATGCAACTGGGTGTGTATACCATACAAAAACTTTTTTTTTGAGAATAACTCCATAAAAAAGGGTCGACATATGTATGAATGAGTAGGCCAACATCAAAACATTTTGAGTTATAATAGATGCCCCCTAATGTGTTAGGTCAGAAGAGAAACTAATGGATGAAATACAAAAAATTTAATAAATATGGAAAGCAATGGATTCAAGTAACCCAAGCTAGTATATGTGAGAGCATCATCTACAATAATATAATAATAATCACCAAGGAGGTCATTCCCATGCTCGGGACAAACTAAACATGGCTGTGAATCAAGTACACTGCAGATCCATGTCATATATATAGTAATCATGGCTACATGACCAATGTGTATGTGAATATAAAGTGTAGCCGTGAATAATACACAAAGAATCTACATCTCAAAATCATTGGAAGATATACAAAGTTGTATGAATCTTCAGGAGGAAATAATGCATGTGGATGGAGATGATAGCTTCATAACTTGAACAATAACTTCAAGATATTAAAAACTTAGGTAGGAGTATAATAGGAGAATAAGAATCACTACTATGATGTCTTCGACATGCCGTCGTGAAAAGACTAGAGGACCTTTGAACATGATGCAAAAAAATTCATTGATTCTGGATATGAACTTGAAAAGACTCTTGGGATGGATGACTCATGAAGGTCAAGAGACTTATCGCAGAATGGCTGACTCGGGTTGTAATATTTCCCCTTGGACAAGATAACAATAGATGAAAATACCTAGGCAACATGTTATTGACATAAGTTTGTGGCACATGAGGCACCACAAACTCTCCATGTGTTTGGAAGAGTAACCAAATGGAGGAGGACACAACTCTATGTAATGAGAACAACTTCCTAAGGCCATACTAGATCCCAATGCTTGCAGAACAAACAAAAGGATGTGCTCTATCTAAGGGTGACTAGATTTCTACCAAAAAGAGAATGTTTCCCCATCCCCTCTTTTTGGAATATTTGATTTTTTTTTCTTTTTCACATATTTAACGAGCTTGAAAAAGAATAAAAGAATGTTATGTTACAAAGGAGGAATGAGTGTCATGGGAAAGCAAACTGGTTCCAAGCGCATGGAACATACTGATGCTCAATGAAGGGAGACATGTGTAGGATAAGGACACTTAGGAAAATTCCTCCATGGGTCAAGGTGTTAGATCACAAAGAAAAAAATGCTACAAGGCTTGCACCTAGGGAATGTTCTAAAGGTTCATTAATAGAAACATGAAGCTGACATTAGGCCAAAGATGCAAGGATAAGACATTGATCCAAAAAGGATCCAGAGAAGGCTAAGAACAACTCAGAACACACAAAAGCAAATCATAACACTCAGAATGGCTTCAACAGACAACAAAAGGGAAAAAAATAAAAGTTCCCAAAAATCAGTTAAAAGGGCATGACCGTGAAGAGCATGTCACAAGATTTCTAACGGTGCAAATGGCTCGTCAAATGGAGTTACAGATCAAAATTTATAAGTGGTCAAAGTTCAGGTCAAACTTGGTCAAAATTCAAAACGTCAAGGTGGCATGTGGCATGTTCGTACAATTGAGTTGGCATGGGATGACGTGGAAAGGATGGCATACACGTGGGAAAATCAGATTGTGACAAGTGTCAGTTCCATGAGAAAATTATATGGTACCATGTGGCCCAGTCATGGGCTACCACGTGGCACCCCTCCAATGGTTGGTATGTGCAAAAGTTTTGTGACTCTACTAGAGTCAAACTCATGACCTCTCTATCCCAAAGGCCTCACAAATCCGCACCAACCATTATACCAATACCCATTCCTTGTTTATACTATCGAACATAATTATATTTAAGTTTGAAACTTTATATGGGAGCCAAAGGAAAGGGACTAGGGCTTCGTCTCAATCCCTGATTACATGTTTAGCCCATACGACCACCGATTCCGCCAGCCTAGTGGCTTATCCAACTATCCACCACTATATTTAGCATATTCCTCTAATTGCCCGTCGTTTTAGCAACTGCCTGCTATATTTAGCAGAGCGCACCATTTTCGTTATAACCATATTTATAAAATGGGAGGCCCATGGGATTCGACCCCAAGACCTCCGCCTAACCAGGTTCTAAATTTAGCTTCGCCCACCAATTCCCCAACAACCTTACTTATTACATCAACACCTAAAATTTGTATAAGAAGGGGTTTCGGGCAGTGCATTTGGGACATAGAACACATAGCACAAGAGAGGAGTCTGAGTGCACCTGTATGGATTGTGTATGGACTGGGGCACACTTTTCGATATTTCTTCATCATTTATTGTAGGAGCAGTGGCACACAAACCGAGGCAAGGGTGCCTCTTGGGCCAAAAAATGTCTGACTCGGATTGAGGTGTGGAGACAGTCATTTTAAGGTAAAACGATGCCACAAACGCTGTGGTGGTGTTAATTTTTTGATATGAGCAAAGATTCTGTATCTTAACTCCAGAATGAGGTATACTTATATATTTTGCCCAATTCTTTTGTGGAGTTAATAAAAATACCTACCCATTTGAGAGCAAGACCCGGAGACGTAGTCCACCAGGGACGAACTCCGTTATCAAGTTATTTGTGTTCATATTGCATGCTTATGTCTCTTTCCTTTTGAGATTTTCCTTCTTTATGGTGCACTTTAGTTTATGCTCATTTAATAGAGTTCTTTAATAAGGCACCTAACGAAAATATCCCGGCTCATGATGGTATCAGAGAAGTCATCTTTGACTTGAATTGTTGAGTATGAATGATTAGTAGGGCCAAGCATAAGCAGGGTGAAGGAACTCTTAAGACTTTCAATCCCAAAGTTTGTCATACATCCCAAAGGAAGAAGATGGCAGAAGACGACAAGTGTGATGAACATGAGAAAAAATTTCACATGATCTTTTATCGCATGTCAAAAATGGTCGAACAAATGTATGGAAATTATGAGAAGATGATGAAGAAGAAAGGGAAGAAAAGGGAAGCACATGCAAATGATGATGCTTCGATAAATCAAGGGGTTGGAGGAGATCCTCCTGAGCCTCCATCTTCGCCTTCAAGTTCTAGTTCTTCTTCCTCTGAGCATTCTCATTATTCTCAACATTCTAACCATAAAGCCTCTTTTAAGAAACAATTATTAAAGATTTATGTAAAGTTTTATTTACCTATTTTTAATGGAGATGATAAGCCTAAAAAGTTAGACAATTGGATCCGACAGGTTGAAGTATATTGTCGTGTTTAACATATTGACAAAGAGGAAGTTAAAGTGAAATTGGCTTCTCTTCGGTTGGAAGGAACTGCTCTTGTATGGTGGGAGAGCAAGCTACCTGACAAAAGTGAGTGTGGTAATATTCTTTCCTCATGGTCGAAATTTAAAACAAAGATAAGGAATCAATTCTATTCATTAGGGTATTTACATAAAGGAATGATGGAATGGAAAACTTTAAGGCAGAGTAAAGGTCAGGCTGTACAAAGTTTCATAGAAGAATTTAGGAAGAAATCTCTAGCATTGAATATTCCTTTGGATTCTTATGAAACTTTAATGAAGTATATTGGCGTGCTTCATAATTGTATTCGTCGTACTTTTCTCTTGTTTAACCCCAATAGTCTTGACAAGGTTTGTGTGCAAGCCACTCACCTTGAGAACAGGGGGAAATATGTTCAAGAAGATCCCACGAAGAAACCTTCCAATTTCCCACACAAGACTTTCAAGAAGTTCAAAATGAAGGACAAGAAGACCTCTACAATGACGAGAGAAGGAGGAAACCCATCTTGCACTCATTTCAAGAATAGTGGTCACGATGAAGAACACTATTGGAAACTACATTCAGAAAAGAAACCGAAACAGTTCGATGGAAAGGGGAAGACAAAGACCGTTGCTACAATGCAATAATATCTTGGTTTCGAATCACGAGATGAAGGAAAGATCACAACAGTTGGAGTACAAGGTAAATATTCTCTTCATGCTAGTTCAAGTTCCAGTGATGAATATCATGTTGATGAATGAAAGAGGAATGAGTTATTTCATATACAAGTTGTATCTAAACATACTAAGATAGATACATTATTTGATCTGGGTTCCCAAGTAAACTTAATATCTAAAGCACTTGTCAAAAAGATGGGTCTTGTAATGAAACCACATCCAAAGCCTTACCCTCTTGGTTGGGTATGTGATGAAGAAAAACTTAATGTCACCAAACAATGTAGGGTCATATTTGATATTTCTTCAAAGCTGATTGATGACGTGGATTTGTATGTTGCACCACTTGATATATGTGGCATAGTGTTGGGGAGTCCTTATCTTTATGATAGAAAAGCAGTCTTCTTTCATCATGAGAACAAATACCACCTTACTAAAGGGGGAGTGGAATATATTGTTAGGTCTCACAACATGAGGGTAAATACGACACTTGTTAGTGAAGGGAAAATGAAAAGACTCATAACCACTAATAAGAGATATGTACTCATGGTCATCAAAGAGAAAGATGTCGGGACAT